>SJYX01023380.1:304225-329309 GCA_006410675.1 Oreotragus oreotragus | reverse complement strand
GCCTGGAGAATCCCAGGGATGGAGGAGCTTGGTGGGCTACAGTCCACAGGTCGCAAAGAGTCAGACACAACTGAGCGACTTCACTTTCCCCTTATGTCTGAGTCCTTTCTGGGCTTGAAGGTGACAGGGGCTTCATCTCTTTCTTTTAATCCTCAGTTTGGCTGTGCTTGTCTATAGTAAACAGAATTGTTCACCCCAATTCTTCACACTTCCTTCACTCACAGCCTTGCATGCTTTCTTCATGGGTGTGATGTACTTCCCTACATTTTGACCTTGATTTTAGCTCTATGACTTGCTTTTCCAATAGCATGTAGGCAGAAATAAGAGTGTGCTAGTTCCAAGCTTGGGCCTTAAGAGGACTCATGTTTCCATTCACTCTCTTATGGCTTTGTTATCATCAGAAGTTATCCTACTGATCCCCTGAGACAGGTGAGACATTTGTGTCAGTCCCCTCTCCTGTACCTGCAATAGCCTGAGGCTGAGCTAACACAGTCTAACTACAGACCTTCAGTTAGAGATGGAGTTACCCACCCAAGTCCAGTCTAGGAGGATAACTCACAGCTAACCTACAAAAGCATTAGCAATTATAAATGATTATTTTAAGCCACGTAATTTTGGAGTGACTTGTTATGCAGTAGTTGTTAACTGATACACTGACTTCCTGACTTCTTTAAACTGGCTTCCAATATCACCCTCCTGGCCCATATTCTTGGACATTCCTTGACTACCTGTACCTCCAAAACATCCTGGGCATCCTTGAATAAAATATTTAGATTCAGTATATCTAAGAAGACCTCTCTTTTCTCCTCTGTAAAAGTATAGGATAAAATACAGGATGTCTAGTTTAATTTGCATTTCAAATTTTAAAAAAAAACAAACATTTAAGCATAAGCACATTCCAAACAATAGTTGCAAACTTTTGTCTGAATTCAAATTTATTTGACATTGTGCATTTTTATTTGCTTAATCTAACAATCCTGCTCCTCTATTTACCCTGGTGGGCTTTGACAAAAGAAAAAGGTGAGCCCCCCACTCCCAAACACACACACTATATACATGCACACTGAAGACTTAGGATCATTTATTCTATCATTTCATGAATGTTACTAGCAACGAAAGTTTAGAGCTATTTTTTTGGTAAGTCTGTTTGAACAGTTTGCCCTGTAAATATTCTCTCCAAATCCCAAGGTGCAGAGGTGAGGGAAGGCAAGACCTGTTTCCACCACATTCAGTTAACTGAATGGGTGGAGAATCTCCATCTGTTTCTGCATAACTCTCTCTAGTGAAAATCTGTCCATTCTCAACCCCTCAGAGGTGAAACACAGAGTTAAATACCAGCAGCCACGCATTGGGATCACAAATGCTGGTTATCATTCCTCAGTTCATAGAAGGACCCTATCTTTAATGTCAATTTGATTAAAGGCTTCAGCTTCAAAATAAAATTTGTGTCCAAGGGGCTTTCATTTTCCCTTTGATAAACGGGCAGAATTCACTTTTCTTTAATGTTATTCCAAAGAGCATTGTGTTACAATGGGGGTTTTGTGATGCCCCAAAAAACATTTTTGAAACTGTTCTTATCTTTCCAGGCGCTTGCTAACAGCCACCACAATACTGTCTTGGGTATCAGTGCTCCTACTCTAGTAGACAATCAGGAAATAAGTATCTAGCCTCTGGAAGTTGGATCTCCTGGGTAGGAGGGAGAAAAGTTTGTATATAAATTCTTTTCCATAAAAGGCTTTTTCAAATGACTGAAACATGTA
Organism: Oreotragus oreotragus; assembly: GCA_006410675.1. NCBI lineage: Eukaryota > Metazoa > Chordata > Mammalia > Artiodactyla > Bovidae > Oreotragus > Oreotragus oreotragus. The sequence continues at coordinate 327,549 of SJYX01023380.1, read as the reverse complement.
ATACCAGGTAACTAGCTCCATATTCATTTTCCATCAGCATTTTTTGAGCACCGACTAGGTACCAGGTGGTTTATAGACCAGGAGTTCTTTACCTTGACTGCACATTAGAATCACCTAGGGAGTGTTTTTAAAAACACTGCTCCCTGGAGCCCACCCTTGGAGAGTCTACCTCAATTAGTCTGGGATGGAGGCTGAGCATTAGTATTTTTAAAAGCTCCCTAATGACTCTAAGGTGGGGGCAGCAGGAAGCAACACTGATATATCTAATTGTGCTTATTCTTCCTGGCAATCTGACCAGAGTGGCAGGACTATCATGCATAACACAAGAGGATCACTCACTAAAAAGCCATCTCCACCACTGCCTCCTCGAGCTTGGGTCTATTTCATGCTCAATTTCATACCACAACAGCTTAGGATAATGTTTTTTTTTTTCTCTCTGTATTCTTAAAATATGTATAATGCTCAGAACATCTCAGAAAATTAAACTCACCATTCTAAAACATGATAGATATATTTTAAACTTTGTATTAAATATCTAACTTACAAAAAAAGGAAAAGAGCTGTATAATGAGCCCCCATTATCCATCACACAACTTAGCAATTACATGCATTTTCTCAGTCCTAGTTCCTCTCTGTTTTCCAGGGTTTCTATTTATTTTGTTTTACTCAATTGTTTCAACGCATATCCCAATCATTATATTATTTATGTGTAACTACTCTAGCATTTATCTCTAACACCTGAGGACTTACTCTGTTCTGGTAAAATAAATATAGCATAACATTTACTATTTTAACCATTTAAGTGTACAGTTTAGTGGCATTAAGAATATTCACTTTGTTATGCAACCATTACCACCATCCATCTCTAGAAATTTTTTCATCTTCTCCAGCTGAAACTCTGTACCACTTAAAGAACAACTCCTCAACCCCTCCTCTTCAAGTCTGTGGCAACCTCTCTTCTACTTTCTGTCTCTGGGAATTTCACTACACTGCTGCTGCTGCTGCTGCTAAGTTGCTTTAGTCGTGTCTGACTCTGTGCGACCCCATAGACGGCAGCCCACCAAGCTCCCCCGTCCCTGGGATTCTCCAGGCAAGAACACTGGAGTGGGTTGCCATTTCCTTCTCCAACGCAGGAAAGTGAAAAGTTAAAGTGAAGTGGCTCAGTCGTGTCTGACTCTCTGTGACCCCATGGACTGCAGCCCACCAGGCTCCTCCGTCCATGGGATTTTCCAGGCAAGAGGACTGGAGTGGACTACACTAGGTACCCAGAATAAGTGGAATCATACAACATTTGTCCTCTTGCATGCCTGGCTTCTTTTGCTTAGCAGAATGTCTTCAAACTTCATCCATGTTGCAGCATAAAATGCCCGAGGACTTTTGCCTATAGCAAAACCCAATACTATTTTCATCCTTTACAAAATTAATATGACATTAACATGATAAGTTTCCCTTAAAAGAGCAGTGCCTCCTCACCCAAAACCAAGCACTTTTTTGTGCCATTCATTTGTTAGAGAAAGAAACCAGGTCATTTGTCCTATAGAATTGCCTGCATTTAATTTGTCTGGCTGTATACTTGTTTCGTGGGGAGCACCAGGGCCTTCCTGGTGTCTCAGATGGTGAAGAATCTGCTTGCAATGTGGGAGACCTGGGTTCAATACTTGGATAGGGAAGATCCACTCCAATATCATTGCTTGGAGAATTCTATGGACAGAGAGCCTGGAGGGTTACAGTCCATGGGGTCACAAAGAGTCAGACATGACTGAGCAGTTAACACCTTCACTTTCATACTTGTTCCCTGGGGATCACTAAACACGTTCCTCTATCCCACTATTTCTGGAAAGCTTGTGGGTAGATGGAGACACTTAACTAGACTAGGGTCCAGTCTGTTGGCAAGATGACTTCATGGGGAATATAACACAGATCTTATTGTGCCCATTCAGGAGGCCAGTAATGTCTGTTCTACTCTTAGTAATGTTACGATTGCTCAGGTGATGTCATCCAATCCTTCTATCCAGGTTCTACATGATAGGAATTCAACACTGAGTGAAGCCACTCTGAGTGTATGACCCCCTACCCAGCTTTTCTAATCTGTTCAAAGGGAGAAACAGGATCAAGGAAGTTTAATGATTTCTTCAACATCATCTGTTTCTCAACAAATATTCATCAAACTCCCACTCCTGGAAGAACTCAAGTCTCTTTCCATGTAAAATTCCATCAGTTCTCCTCATGTTTCCACATGAATCAGTTCTCTAAGAACTTGGAAACTATGAAAGTTGCCTAGAGCAGACCACATGCCTCAGGAAGGTAAGTATCTTCTCTATTAATTCTCCACTGAACTCCCTGGATAGGGCATAGCTCCTGGCACAGAACAGAAAGAAAGAGTGAGTGAATGAAATGAATGTTTAATTAACCTCATCAAAAGATGCATGGATTTTGGGCAGTTTTCCAAACATATGTTTCTCCATCTCCTTTACATATATACATCTTCATATAAGAGTGTCCAAATAGTTCTTATTTGATTCTGTCCATGATTCCATCCCAATATGAATCCTAGATATTTGTGAAGAGCAGTGTGATCTTTTGCCAAGTGCCTTTTCTGGGATATCTCACAAGGAGTTAAGGAATGGCTTTGATTTCCCCAAAAAGCTTTGAAGTCTCTTACCTGGATGCTCTGTTGCCCCTCTACAATTTCCAGACAGCAGCCAGGCTTAAATTTGTCAAGTGAAATTCTGATCATGCCATTCTATCATGGAAAACTTTTTAAATGTCCTTCCATTGTTCTTAAAATACAGCCCAAACTCTGAACTGGGATGTCAAGTTCTTGCCCATCCCACGTCATGGACATCTCTCCAGCCTCATCTCTTAGCCTCCCTCTTCCCACAAAGGTCTCCTTTCATTCCCCTGACCCCAGAACCTGCAGCCCAGTCCCATCTGAGGCCCTTGCACCTGCTACTTCCTCTGCTTGGCGTCCTCCTTTGCAGCTTTTCCTAAGGTTTGTGTATCTTCACCCTTCAACTTTCTGATCAACTGCTCTGGGACAACCCTGTTTAAAATGGCCCTCCCCTGGTTACACTCCATTCCATCAACCTGGGTATTTGCTTTATAACACTGTCACCATCTATCACCACTGCCCAGGGTTTAACTCCCAAGGCTGTGACTTATTCTTGGACCTAAATATTCATATTATTTCTCAGGTCATACATGGACTATGCTTTGTTCTCCCTGCTTCTCCATCTGCTTTATTCTTATCCACACTCCTCCCACCCCAGAAGTTAGAGTCCTCTGCCTTATCCCAGGCCCTGCTCTAGGACTATGCTGCTGCTGCAACCGGCTGAGCTTCTTCTGGATCCGTCCCATGTCTCCCATCAAAGTCTTGCCCATCCGTCTCCCCGATCCTTTGTCCAAAGCGACCAATGCCTGGATGACAGATCACGTTAAAGGCTGTTACACCAAGAACAAGCAAATTTGTTCTGCTCCTCCTCCATGGAAACAGGGTAGGGCGTCCCCAAGACCTTAAAAAGGAAGAGGAAGTGGGTCTGTTGCTCACATAAACACTTCAAATGAAAAGAAATGTCAGCATTTTAGCTTTGAACTATTAAGTTAACCACATGAAACTGCTGGTTTGCTACCTACCAAAAATAGAAGATTTATGTCACTCAGCCCCACCTCTCTCAGCTCGCTTCTCCCACCCAGACATGGCACGCGAAACTATTGTCAGCTGTCCTGAACTAATTTGGAGTGAAGAAAATATGGACCATAATTAAAGGCTGAAGACTGGGACAAAACTCGATGGAAGAGAACGCCTTCCCAATCATTTTGCTATTGCGTAGGACACTTGAAACCAAGGATCAGAAGAAAATATTGGTCATTCATTCACTCCCTCAGCACAAATACATTAAAGTCCTACTGTACACTAGGTCTTTTGCTTTTAACCTCACATTCTCTTTACACTTTCTTTTAAATCTCAGTCTTAGTCTTCCTTTCAAGGAAGGCCTTTGTGTTGTAAGAGGAACAGTACTTGTTTAGAGTAAAGAAGAAAAAAAAAAAAAAAAAGCTCCCCAGGGAGTTCTTAATTAGCTGGATGACTGGGGGGGAAGTTTCAGGCCTTCTCTGAGTTCTCCAGTCCCTCACTAATATGTGTTCTCAGTGCTCAGTCTTGCCTGACTCTTTGCGTCCCCAAGGATGGTAGCTTGCCAGGCTCCTCTGCCCATAGAATTTTCCAGGCAAGACGACTGGAGTGGGGTGACATTTCCTACTCCAGGGGATCTTCCCAACCCAGGGATATAACCCGGGTCTTTTCCATCTCCTGCGTTGATAGGCAGATTCTTTACCACTGCGCCGCCTGGGAAGCCCCTGCTCATTGATAGAACGATGTCTATTCCAACTTGAACAAACCGATGGCTTTTAAATCAGAGGCCATAGTTGCTCTGAGGAGACTTGAAAATAAATAAAAGGTTTATGAGGAAAGGAGTGAGGGGAGCTTGCCCACAGTGAGTGCACTTGTCCCATGGATCAACTTATTTCATCCTGAAAGTATGATGTGGGTATTTTTTTAGACCCATTTTGTCAATGAGGTCTAAAAAAAATTGATTAAATGGCTCTAAAAATATATCCACATCATACTTTCAGGATGAAATAAGTTGATCCACAGGGCAAGTACACTCACTATGGGCAAGTTCCCCTCACTCCTTTTCTCATAAACCGTTTATTTATTTTCAAGTTTCCTCAGAGCAGCTATGCCCTCTGGTTTAAAGGCCATCAGTTTGTTCAAGTTGAAACAGACATATTAAGTTGGATAAATGTCTGGGGTAAGGTTCATCGACTCCAGGTTAAGAGCTCCTGATGTATGCTTAGACGCTTCAGTACTAGGTGGATGACTCTGACCCCAAATGATCAATGTCTCTGTTTGCTTTCTTGTTCTATTTTTGGATGTTGTATAAACACATCAATATCAAAGAGCAGTGTCGGAGTTGTGCTGTAACACTGGACTTTGCCATTGCCCAAAGCCCTTGGCTGGTGTTATCACTGATCATGACTAATTGTTGGCAAAGCTGCAAGGAAGAGTCCCTCTCATATCCAGCCTGAGGAAGTGTAACTTGAGAACACTTTTTGGAAGACAGTTTAAAAGTCCCATTAAAAACTCAGAAATGTATATAACTTGTATATTCGAAATTCGCCATTAAGAATATCTGGTGAGATGGATTTAGAGAACAAACTTATGGTTGCCAGGGAGGTAGAGAGGGGAAGGGAGAGTTAGGGAGTTTGGGATCGATGTGTACTCACTGCTGTGTTTCAAATGGATAGCCAACAAGGACCTGCTTTACAGCACAGGGAACTCTGCTCCATGTTATGTGGCAGCCTGGGTGAGAGGGGAGTTTAGGGGAGAATTGATACATATGTTTGTCTGAGTCCATGTGCTGAAACTATCACAGCATTGTTGGGCTTCATAAGCTATATTCCAATATAAAATTAAAAGCTTATAAAAATGAATATCTGGTGAGAAAGTAATTTATTAGATGTTTATAAAAACTTGAGAAAGATAGTGAAGTCGCTCTGTCATGTCTGACTCTTTGCGACCCCATGAACAGTAGCCTGCTCCAGGCTCTTCCATCCATGGGATTTTCTAGGCAAGAGTACTGGAGTGGGTTGCCATTTCCTTCTCCAGGGAATCTTCCTGACCCGGGGATTGAACCCAGGTCTCCCGCATTGTAGACAGATGCTTTACCATCTGAGCCACCAGGGAAGTAGGAANCCATGGGATTTTCTAGGCAAGAGTACTGGAGTGGGTTGCCATTTCCTTCTCCAGGGAATCTTCCTGACCCGGGGATTGAACCCAGGTCTCCCGCATTGTAGACAGATGCTTTACCATCTGAGCCACCAGGGAAGTAGGAACCCTCAATATCCAGTCAGAGGCTTAATTAAATCAGGTGTGATTACCTATAAAAAGTAATACAATTGGGCCCTCAGAAATCTCCCAATAAAATGAGAAAGTGCAATCCATTGCTAAGTGAAGAAAGCTGATTATAAAAAAGCACAGCACAGTGTTGTTGTTTTTTTTTTTAAATACCAAATACACCAAAAGTTTACCAGTCCTTATATCCATGCTGTTGCTGCTGCTAAGTCGCTTCAGTCGTGTCCGACTCTGTGCGACCCCATAGACGGCAGCCCACCAGGCTTTCCCGTCCCTGGGATTCTCCAGGTAAGAACACTGGAGTGGGTTGCCATTTCCTTCTCCAATGCATGAAAGTGAAAAGTGAAAGTGAAGTCACTCAGTCGTGTCTGACTCTTAGTGACCACATGGACTGCAGCCCACCAGGCTCCTCAGTCCATGGGATTTTCCAGGCAAGAGGACTGGAGTGGGGTGCCATCGTCTTCTCCATAGGGGAGGATTATTGGTCATTTTTGTCATACTCTGTGCTTTTCTACATTTTCCAAATTTCTTGCAATCTATATGAAGTCCTTACAATACTTTTGAAGTTAGAGGGTTGGGGGAGGGATGTATCTTTTTGTTTCTAAGTAGTTAATTCAAAAACAACTCTTTAAATAGCACTTTAGGGGGTCCACCAGCTTCCCTGGTGGCTCAAAGGGTAAAGCTCCTGCCTGCAATGCAGGAGACCCAGTTCAATCCCTGAGTCAGGAAGATCCCCTGCAGAAGGAAATGACAACCCATTCTAGTATTCTTGCCTGGAAAATCCCATGGTCGGAGAGGCCTGATAGGTTACAGTCCACGGAGTTGCAAAGAGTCAGACACGACTAAGCGACTTCACTTTAGGGGGTCCAGTGGTCCCGTAGTGGTACAGTTGTTAAGATTTCACCTTTCAATACAGGACATGTAGGTTCTATCCCTGGTTGGGGAGCTAAGTTCCCACATGCCTCACAGCCATTAAAAAAGAAATATAGCACTTTACCATGGGGGAACAGGGCAGGGAGCAGGAAATTCTGAACTGATGGAGACAAAATGGCCACTGTTACATCATCATTATGAGAGACTTAAGAAATAGCCTTGTTGGTATTTCCATGTTCTATATTAGTACATGTTTAAAGGATTTTGTAGTGAGATTTCCAGGCTACATGTAAAAAAGATCATGACCAGTTGCATTCAACTCAGTGAAGTGGCTCAGATGGTTAAGAATCTGCCTGCAAAGTAGGAGACCTGGGTTTGAATCCTCAGTTGGGAAGATCCCCTGGAGAAGGAAATGGCAACCCACTCTAATATTCTTATCTGGAGAATCCCATGGACAGAGGAGCCTGGCAGACTACCATCAGACACAACAGAGTCAGACATAACTGAGCGACTAACACATACACAGTGAAGTGAAGTGAAGTGAAGTGAAGTCGCTCAGTCATGTCCGACTCTTTGCGACTCCATGGACTGTAGCCTACTAGGCTCTTCCCTGGTGGCTCAGAGGTTAAACTTCTGCCTCCAATGCGGGAGACCTGGGTTCGATCCCTGGGTTGGGAAGATCCCCTGGAGAAGGAAATGGCAATCCACTCCAGTATTCTTGCCTGGAGAATCCCATGGACGGAGAAGCCTAGTACGTTACAGTCCATGGGCTGTCTCTTATACACATCTAGATGTGTATAAGAGACAGAGTGAGTACAGCGGGATTCAACGTCAGGTTTTAAACGGTTCATCTGGCCTGGTGCCGCCAAGACTCAGGAACACCAGCTCAGTTCAACTGATGTTCTGCAAATTGCTTGGGAGGTGCCTGCTGCGGCCACGTCGGCAGGGCTGGGCTCCCAAGTGGAGGCTTCCCCTTTAGACTCAGCACATCAACTGGGGGCGTTGTGCATCAGCGGGGCTCATGCAGGAGCCTGCTGTTAGGAGAAAAAGGCAAGACCCAGAACTTCACACAGTTTGTAGAGTCGCCTCTGGAGCTGCTGGGCGTGTTACGGGTGCACCTCAATGAGGAATCTGCACCAAGCACAGGCTGCTTTGCCCAGGTGGGGATCCGCCATCACACTGGAAGCTCCCGGAGGCTCTGATTGTCTTGCAGGGCATCCTACCAGACTTGGAAGCAAACCTCAAGCGCCGTACCAGCAGTTCTAACCTCTGTCGCCGTGTTACTCACGGACCCAGGCCAGGTAAACAGATTTCTATACATTCACCATATGATCCTGGAAATTCTGATAATATTTTAAACCATGCCTCAAACATGCAGCTTATTTTAGAGGAAAAAAAAATAGATATTTTAAATTACAGGCATTCAAAAGTCAAGCACAAAATGTGTGATCCAACCCAGTGTAAGATCATCCATCCTGTCACACTTAATATGTTTGGTATAAAAATACTCACTCTCTTGGTTTTATTGTTGACATCTTTTATGTTTCATTTGAAAATATCTCCAAACTGTACAGAAATGGCAGACCATGCGTTCACAAATAACACACTATTTCTTACAATTATACAGTGTAAAAGAGTAAAACATATTTTATTATATATTTTTTTCTTCGAGAAAAACAGATGTGTGATAGAGGCTGTGGCAAAGTCTTGAAGGGCTCAAAACTGGGCGAGGTGTTGTTCAGGCCTGAAACAGAAAGAAGGTATGTAAGAGGTGGTGATCTCATAACCGTGTACAATCCTCTCTCTGAGCCGCAGGGCTGTTTGGAGAGACGGTGGACAGAAGTCCCAGCTGAGAAACCCCTGGCTGCTCCCCTTCAGAGCTGTGCATGTACTCGTCTGTGTAAACACAGAGTACACTCACTGACCCTCTCCACAGCAAGACCCTGCACTAGAGGATTGGAGGCCTCACAGTGGGTGCTTAATTTCTATTTCTCTTTCCCCTGCAGTTGCAAGGAAACACTCATTTTTTGTGTGGCAGAAAAAAAGGGCCTTTGGACAATCAACAAGACACACACACACACCACACACCCACACTCTACACGCACACACACCACACACACAGACACACCACACACACAGACACATACCACACACCCACACTCCACACACACAGACACACCACACACACAGACACACCACACACACACACACCACACACAGACACACACACCACACACCCACACTCCACACACACACACACACACACACCCCACACACACAGACACACACCACACACCCACACTCCACACACACACACACACCACACACATAGACACACCACACACAGACACACACCACACACACACACCACACACACAGACACACACACCACACACACTCCACACATACACACACACAACACACACACAGACACACACCACACACACACTCCACACATACATACAAACACACACCACACACACACACACCACACACACAGACACACACACCACACACACACTCCACACATACACACACACACACCACACACATACACACCACACAGACAGACACACACACACACCACACACACACACACACACCACACACACACACTCCACACACACACCACACACACAGACACACACCACACACCCACACTCCACACACACACACACACACCACACACACACACACACATCACACACACACACACCACACACAGTGAAGAGTACACTGGAATGTCAGGGCAGGAGGAATCTTAGAAATCAGTTTGTTTTACTTCACTTTCTAGGTGAGGCATCCAAGCTCAGAGGAGTCGAGTAACTTGTCTTAGGCTGAAGAGCTAGTCATGTTCTTATACATGGCACTATGTAGCAAATACACTAGTGTTCATGTGATGAATGGGAAAAGATTATCACAAATCAGAAAGACGCTTCACAAATCTATCCATTTGGAATAAGATGAGATACAAAAAAAAGAGTAACAGGACAAGATGAAACTGTGTTCACAGCATTCCACTCACACAGTGTGTGTTTCAAGGAAAGTTATGATAAGCTCGCTTGGACTAGAAACTGAAGCCTTGGGGCCATGAAAAGGTTGGTGCTAAGCCTTCAAGAAAGTGGGTGCAATTCTTCTCTGTGCAAGAAGAAAATTGTATTTGTTCTTTATAAAGGGAAGGATGAGGAAAGAGGAAATGGCTGAGAAAAGTTGGTCACAAATGGTGAGTAGACAGCTTTCTGTGAAGTCCATAGAACAGCTGAGTTCTGTATCCAAGTTGGGGCCACCAGTAGGCTGACCTGTCCTAGTTCAACCTAGTTTGCCTGAGACTTTCCCATTCTTGGAAAAGATGGTCCCATGTCCCAGGAACCCCTCAGTCCTGGGCAAACCAAGGTAATTAATCACTTGAGGGCAACACGTGCAGTTATGGGAGCTGGAGACCTCATCGGAATTCAGGTTACAAAATACATTTTTAAAATCCAAGAGACTGTCGAATTTTGCAAAAAAATTGTTGAGTTTTGTAACAGAGCAAATGAGCAAAATGAGGGGAAAAAAAAACATTTATTCCCACATTTGAAGAATCTATAATTTCTCAAAAGCCACTTCCTAGGCTGTAACACAGCTTTATTATTTGTGAATGTGAAAACCTTCATTAGAAAGCTTTTCTCTTCCCCAAAGAACAAGGATTAAATCCCTGCCCTACCAATTATGTAACTCACCAGACCTGTAATATATATGTGGAAATCATATCTCTTGTAAATAAAACCCAACTTCCACATGTAAAAATGGAGATACACTTGTTATACTATTTCAAAGTAAGAAGCTAAAATGAGCACTTCTTTCCCATTTTTAGATCCCCTGTAAATGTGCTAATATTAAAGTAGAAGAAAGATGCAGGTAAAAGCTCAACATCATAGTTTTTGGCTGGAAGTTGACCCTGGCTCCATGGAAGCTGCCAAGTTTTCCTCCCCCAAGTTTCCCCTTTACTTGAACAGACTAAGACAAGCTTTGTATTTTTAGCAAGCATTTGTGTTCTCAGCTACCCCCTCAGGTAATTCTGATGTATAGCCATGGTCAAGAATCTTCAGTTTAGAACATGTATGGTGCAATGAGTCACAGACTGGATGATTCTGATGCAAGTAGGATGCAGTCTGCCCTTTGGGAAAGATTGCTGTCATGGTTAACAAGACTAAAGCCCAGAAGACTTGGGTTGGAATTTCAGCTCTGCCACTATGTAATCAAACAAATTCCTTAACCTGAGTTCTCCCATTCCTTAGGCATAAATTGGGAATGAAAATCAATCCTTCCTGACAGATGAGAGGAGAGAATGTTTGTAAAAATGCTTAGAAACACAGTGAATAGTAAAAAACGATCAAGGCTCTACTTCTGATTAGTCACTTAACACTGTCTGAGCTTCAGCATCCTCATCCATAGAATGGAATTCACTCAAGATCATCTCTAAGGTGCCTCTCAGTTCCAGCTCTCTACGACTGAGTAGGGTGGAAAGCAGATATTGGCAAACTTTTTCTCTAAAAGAGTAAAGAGTGAATATTTTACTCTTTTCAGGCCATATGGTCCCTGCTGCATAAGACTCTGCCTTTATAATGTGAAAGCAGCCAGAGTTAATACCTAAACAGATGAGTGTGGCTGTGGTCCAAGAAAACTTAATCAACAAAAATAGTCTGGGGGGTGGCGCTGGGGGGGGGGGTGGCTAGATGGACCTTGGGCTGCAGTTTGCAGAATCCTGGTATAAATGATAAAAGGAGGAACTTAGCCAGTGGTCCAATCATTAAGATGTTGCCTTCCCCCANGGCGGGGGGGGGGGGGGGGGGGGGGGGGGGGGGGGGGTGGCTAGATGGACCTTGGGCTGCAGTTTGCAGAATCCTGGTATAAATGATAAAAGGAGGAACTTAGCCAGTGGTCCAATCATTAAGATGTTGCCTTCCCCCATGGAGGGGGTGCGGGTTCAATCTCTGGTCAGGGAGCTAAGATCCCACGTGCCTTGGGGACAGAAAGCCAAAATATAAAACAGAAGCAATATGCTAACAAATTCAATTAAGACTTTAAAAAATGGTCCATAAAAAAAAAAAAAAAAACCTTTAAAAGACAAAAAATGATAAAGGAACAGGTAATTCCTTCTACTCTATGCTAGTCAGAACTCTAGTAATGTGTCTTCTCCCAGGTACTAAACTTTAGAAAATACCAAGGCACAGAACAGTTATATAACATGCCTTAGTAGGTTATATTTTTCAAATTGGCCATAACAATATCTCTCATTATCCTCACTCTTCATACAATGCGACTTTGACACTCTTCTCTTCAAAAGGAAGGGCCCACACTTTCTAACTTCAGCTCTGGGTAAAATTATGATTATGGTACAGTGAGTGACATTAGATCCCCTGGAGAAGGAAATGGCAACTCACTGCAGTATTCTTGCCTGGGAAATCCCATGCACAGAGAAGCCTACAGTCCTTGGGGTCACAAAGAGTCAGACACAGTTTAGCAAAAGAGCACGCATGCAAAGTGACATTGGATGATTTTTGAAAAACAATAAACAACAATAAAAAAAAAAAAAAAAACCTTTAAAAGACAAAAAATGATAAAGGAACAGGTAATTCCTTCTACTCTATGCTAGTCAGAACTCTAGTAATGTGTCTTCTCCCAGGTACTAAACTTTAGAAAATACCAAGGCACAGAACAGTTATATAACATGCCTTAGTAGGTTATATTTTTCAAATTGGCCATAACAATATCTCTCATTATCCTCACTCTTCATACAATGCGACTTTGACACTCTTCTCTTCAAAAGGAAGGGCCCACACTTTCTAACTTCAGCTCTGGGTAAAATTATGATTATGGTACAGTGAGTGACATTAGATCCCCTGGAGAAGGAAATGGCAACTCACTGCAGTATTCTTGCCTGGGAAATCCCATGCACAGAGAAGCCTACAGTCCTTGGGGTCACAAAGAGTCAGACACAGTTTAGCAAAAGAGCACGCATGCAAAGTGACATTGGATGATTTTTGAAAAACAATAAACACAAAAAAAAAAATACAGCTTCCACCCAGTTCTCTTGGGATACTTGCCTTTGTAACCTAGACACTCTGAAGAAGCCCAGATCATCCTACGGAGAGGCCCATATGGAGAGAAACTGGAAGACTGCACCTAACTGCAAGTCATGTAAATAAGCCATCTTGGAAGTGGGTCATCCAAAACAGTTGAGCAACCCCAGCCAGGAGGAGTAGAGATGAAATGGTCCTGCTGAGCACTGACCAGGTTGAAGATTCATGAATGAAATAAATAATTGGCTTTACTGTAAGTCATAAGTTTGTTATGGTATATTATGGAGCAACAGATAAAGAAAGTTTGGTACTGAGAATGGAAAAAAATGTGTGTATACGTATGTGTGTACATATGGCATTGACTTTAGGATTAGACAGTGAGCAGCAACCTAAAAGGTTTAGTGAAAGCCAAAAGAGTCTCATCTGAGTTAATTCACCCATTCCAGTCAATTTTAGTTTAGAAATGGAGTAGCCATCATGGTCAACAAAAGAGTCTGAAATGCAGTACTTGGATGCAATCTCAAAAATGATAGAATGATCTCTGTTCGTTTCTAAGGCAAACCATTCAATATCATAGTAATCCAACCCTATGCCCCAACCAGTAACACTGAGAAGCTGAAGTTGAATGGTTCTATGAAGGCCTACAAGATTTTTTAGAACTAACACCCAAAAAAGATGTCCTTTTCATTATAGGGGACTGGAATGCAAAAGTAGAAAGTCAAGAAACACCTGGAGTAATCGGCAAATTTGGCCTTGGAGTACGGAATGAAGCAGGGCAAAGGCTAATAGAGTTTTGCCAAGAAAATGCACTGGTCATAGCAAACACCCTCTTCCAGCAACACAAGAGAAGACTCTACACATGGACATCACCAGATGGTCAGTACTGAAATCAGATTGATTATATTCTCTACAGCCAAAGATGGAGAAGCTCTATACAATCAGCAAAAACAAGACCGCGAGCTGACTCTGGCTCAGATGATGAACTCCTTATTACCAAATTCAGACTTAAATTGAAGAAAGTAGGAAAAACCACTAGGCCATTCAGGTATGACCTAAATCAAATCCCTTATGATTATACAGTGGAAGTGAGAAATAGATTTAAGGGACCAGATCTGATAGACAGAGTGCCTGATGAACTATGGACAGAAGTTTGTGACACTGTACAGGAGACCATCCCAAATAAAAAGAAATGCAAAAAAGCAAAATGGCTGTCTGAGGAAGCTTTACAAATAGCTGTGAAAAGAAGAGAAGTGAAAACCAAAGGAGAAAAGGAAAGATATAAGCATCTGAATGCAGAATTCCAAAGAACAGCAAGGAGAGATAAGAAAGCCTTCCTCAGCGATCAATGCAAAGAAACAGAGGGAAAAAAAAAAACAGAATGGGAAAGACTAGAGATCTCTTCAAGAAAATTAGAGATACCAAGGGAACATTTCATGCAAAGATGGGCTCGATAAAGGACAGAAATGGTATGGACCTAACAGAAGCAGAAGATATTAAGAAGAGGTGACAAGAATACACAAAAGTACTGTACAAAAAATATCTTCATGACCCAGATAATCATGATGGTGTGATCACTCACCTAGAGCCAGACGTCCTGGAATGTGAAGTCAAGTGGGCCTTAGAAAGCAACACTACAAACAAAGCTAGTGGAGGTGATGGAATTCCAGTTGAGCTATTTCAAATGCTGAAAGATGATGCTGTGAAAGTGCTTCACTCAATATGTCAGCAAATTTGGAAAACTCAGCAGTGGCCACAGGACTGGAAAAGGTCAGTTTTCATTCCAGTCCCAAAGAAAGGAAATGCCAAAGAATGCTCAAACTACTGCACAATTGCACTCATCTCACACGTTAGTAAAGTAACACTCAAAATTCTCCAAGCCAGGCTTCAGCAATACGTGAATCATGAACTTCCAGATGTTCAAGCTGGTTTTAGAAAAGGCAGAGGAACCAGAGATCAAATTTGCCAACATCTGCTGGATCACTGAAAAAGCGAGAGAGTTCCAGAAAAACATCTATTTCTGCTTTATTGACTATGCCAAAGCCTTTGACTGTGTGGATCACAATAAACTGTGGAAAATTCTGAAAGAGATGGGAATACCAGACCACCTGACCTGCCTCTTGAGAAACTTATATGCAGGTCAGGAAGCAGCAGTTAGAACTGGACATGGAACAACAGACTGGTTCCAAATAGGAAAAGGAGTACCTCAAGGCTGTATACTGTCACCCTACTTATTTAACTCCTATGCAGAGTACATCATGAGAAACACTGGGCTGGAGGAAGCACAATTTGGAATCAAGAGTGCCAGGAGAAATATCAATAACCTCAGATAGGCAGATGATATCATTCTTATGGCAGAAAGTGAAGAGGAACTAAAAAGCCTTTTGTTGAACGGGAAAGAGGAGAGTGAAAAAATTGGCTTAAAGCTCAACATTCAGAAAATGAAGATCATGGCATCGGGTCCTATCACTTCATGGCAAATAGATGGGGAAACAGTGGAAACAGTGTCAGACTTTATTTTGGGAGGCTCCAAAATCACAGCAGATGGTGACTGCAGTCATGAAATTAAAAGATGCTTACTCCTTGGAAGGAAAGTTATGACCAATCTAGATAGCTTCAAAAGCAGAGACATTACTTTGCCAACAAAGGTCCGTCTAGTCAAGGCTATGGTTTTTCCTGTGGTCATGTATGGATGTGAGAGTTGGACTGTGAAGAAAGCTGAGTACTGAAGAATTGATGCTTTTGATCTGTGGTGCTGGAGAAGACTCTTGCGAGTCCCTTGGACTGCAAGGAGATCCAACCAGTCCATCCTAAAGGAGACCAGTCCTGGGTGTTCATTGGAAGGACTGATGCTGAGGCTGAAACTCCAATACTTTGGCCACCTCATGCGAAGAGTTGACTCATTGGAAAAGACTCNGACTGCAAGGAGATCCAACCAGTCTATTCTAAAGGAGACCAGTCCTGGGTGTTCATTGGAAGGACTGATGTTGAGGCTGAAACTCCAATACTTTGGCCACCTCATGCGAAAAGTTGACTCATTGGAAAAGACTACACTACACTACACTGCTGCTGCTGCTGCTGTTAAGTCGCTTCAGTCGTGTCTGACTCTTTGCAACCCCATGAATCGCAGCACGCCAAGCCTCCCTGTCCATCACTCCTGGAGTTCGGTGATGCCATCCAGCCATCTCATCCTCTGTTAACCCCTTCTCCTCCTGGCCCCAATCCCTCCCAGCATCAGGGTCTTTTCCAATGAGTATATTCTGCATAAAGGATGAATAGGAATCATTGTACCTAAAAGGTAGATTATGGAAGATTGTATTTTCCAAAAATAGCCCTAAGAATAGCTCTAATTTCACTTTTTCTTTTACAATGTAGCATTGCCACCCTCTATCAAAGTGTGATAATCTGTGGCTTCTGAAGCTAGGTTATTAAAGCTGATAGATCTTCTGCTTAGTTATTTTGAAATACTCCTGGGTATCCAAGTGCCATTCTATAAGAAAGCCCACACTTCCCAGTGGAGAGTTTCATGCTGAAACTGTCAGCCATTAAGTGAGCCATTTTGGAAATGGCACTTTCAACCTTAGATGGGCCACCCCAGCTAACACCATGTACTGCAGAACCAAGCTGTATCCACTGACCGCTACCAACCTGGCAGATATGTGCAATAAATAAATGATGGTTGCTTTTGAAGCCATTAAGTTTGGGACTAGTTTCAGGGAACTCAAAACTGGTGCTCTGTGACAACCTGGGGAGGGAAATGGGTAGGGAGGTGGGAGGGAAGTTTAAGAGGAAGGGGACAATGTATATCTATGGCTAATTCATGTTTATGAATGGCAGAAACCATCACAATATAGTAAAGTAATTATCTTCCAATTAAAAATAAAATTAAAGAAAATTCAGAGGTGGTCTGTCATATAGCAACAGATCACTGGAACGCTTACAAATGATGGAGCTCTCATTTGAACCCAGGCTCAGATGGCTAACAAATACATGAAAAGATGCTCAACATTACTCATTATTAGAGAAATACAAATCAAAACTACAATGAGATATCACCTCACGCCAGTCAGAATAGCCATCATCAAAAAGTCTACAGGTGTGGAGAAAAGGGAACCCTCTTACACTGTTGGTGGGAATGCAAACTAGTACAGCCACTATGGAGAACAGCGTGGAGATTCCTTAAGAAATTGCAAATAGAACTGCCTTATGACCCAGCAATCCCACTGCTGGGCATATACACCGAGGAAACCAGAACTGAAAGAGACACATGTACCCCAATGTTCATCGCAGCACTGTTTATAATAGCCAGGACATGGAAACAACCTAGATGCCCATCAGCGGATGAATGGATAAGAAAGCTGTGGTACATATACACAATGGAGTATTACTCAGCCATTAAAAAGAATACATTTAAATCAGTTCTAATAAGATGGATGAAACTGGAACCAATTATACAGAGTGAAGTAAGCCAGAAAGAAAAACACCAATACAGTATACTAACACATATATATGGAATTTAGAAAGATGGTAATGAGGACCCTGTATGCAAGACAACAAGAGAGATGCAGATGTGTAGAGTGGACTTTTGGACTCTGAGGGAGAGGGAGAGGGAGGGGGAGAGGGTGGGATGATTTGGGAGAATAGCATTGAAATATGTGTACTATCATGTAGAAAATGAATCGCCAGTCTGTGTTCGATACAGGATGCAGGATGCTTGGGGCTGGTGTATGGGGATGATCCGGAGCTGTCTCTTATACACATCTAGATGTGTATAAGAGACAGGACACATACACCACACACACACACACACNGGGGAGAGGGTGGGATGATTTGGGAGAATAGCATTGAAATATGTGTACTATCATGTAGAAAATGAATCGCCAGTCTGTGTTCGATACAGGATGCAGGATGCTTGGGGCTGGTGTATGGGGATGATCCGGAGGGATGATGGGGGGTGGAAGGAGGGAGGGGGGTTCATGTTTGGGAGTTCGTGTACACCCGTGGCGGATTCATGTCAATGTATGCCAAAACCAGTAGAGTACTGTAAAGTAAAATAAAATTAAATTTAAAAAAAAAAAAAAGAAAGAAAAAAAAAGTCTACAAACAATAAATGCTGGAGAGAGTGTGGAGAAAAGGGACCGCTCTTGCACTGTTGGTGGGAATGTAAATTGATACAGTTACACCCTGCCCAGATCACCTGACAGGACTGAAAGGTATATTCACTCCAATGCTGGAAGTATTTCCCACCAACAGCTCGCAGCTCTTAGGCCTCTAAAGGAATTATCTTTGGCTAAAAATAGTCACCTTTCCCAAGGTCATGACTCCCTCCATGGGCAGCCTGCATGCAACATCTGGCTTATGCAGGGATATAAAACCTCAGCCTCCTTCCCCCAACTTGGGCCAACTCTAAAGGGCCACCCCAGCTTCAGGACTCCCTATGGGGTCATCTAAGTCCCTGTTGCTGCTACACCACAGCCCAACTTCTCTCTTTTCCCCTTCCACTCTTTAACACTATTCTTAACAGTCATTAAAAGAGTAGATGGTAAGCTTGAAGTATTCAAGTAGAGACTCTTGAAGGGAGTAGGACATAAGGCAGTTAGTCTATGTAAACAACTTTTATTGAATGACTACTGCATGGAAATATAAAGATAAGGGACTGTCTATATCTAGAAATGTTTTACCATCTAACGAAGGCTATAGATAAGGAAATATGAAATTACAATGTCACATAATAAATAATATAATAGAGTAGGATCCTAACTGGGCCACGGGAACTCAAAGGGCTGGGAAAGGTGTCTCTGGGCTTGGAAATACAGGAGAACAAGAGCAGCATATAAAGATCCATAGGCACTGCTGAAAATATGAACACAGGTGAGAAATGGTAGGTGGTGTAACAGTTGGCAGGGGCTGGACCATGAAAGACTGAGCATCCTGGTTAGTAGAATGTGTTTTACTTTATAGGAGTCCTGAAAAGGCTTCAAGAAATGAAATGTGGGTTATATCCACATTCTAAAAAGATCACTATGACCACATCTCGGTAGATGATTTTAAAAGTAGCAAGGCTGGAGACAGGGAGAGCATTTAGGATTTGTTGTTGCTATGATCTTGATGAGAAATTATGACCTTTTCTATTATTATTCAATGGCTCCAACTAAGAGAAATGGGAATTTTGTACCTCTTCCCCAACTCCCTGCCAAAGACTAAACCATTTCATCTGGGCAGTCTATTCTGAATGTGGCTGCCTGTCACTGACTAAATTGAGCAATTAGCTGATTAATCCTCTTCTCCACTGAGAGGCTGAGAAAAGAGAAGAAACATCAATGGTTCAGCAGTTTCATGGGGGCAAATTAGTTCCTCTATGCAACCCCACCCCAGTTCCTCTATCCCTCCAACACCCCACAGAAAAAGCACCAGTTCCTCAAAATGAAGACCTACGTTAATTAGACATTTCTGTGACATGGCACAGCCCAGCCAAATATGCAGCGTTCGAGTGCCACTAAGGACTGACTTCCCTGCCCAAGAGCGTCATGACCACTCAAAAGATTTTCCCAAAGATGATAACATATCTGCTGGCAGTGTATTATCAAGAATATCTAGTCTGGTTTGTGCCAGAACTTATCTGTTGTTTGTGTTTGTCTTAAAAACATTCATCAACCACCATTTCTTTGGTTCCCAGGAATGGAGAGACCTGTGAAAAATGCAACAGAAAAATAACACCTCACCTTTAAGACTGTCTTGAAATGGAATCATACCAACATGAGGACATCTAAGAGCCCCAGGAAATTACTGGAATCCTTTGAGATTCAATTCCCTTGAGATTACAAGGTAGGAATGGAGGTAGGCAAAGAGGTTTCTATTTTATTAACTACTATTTACACACACATACAAACTACAAGTTGCTTGAAAATTTAATTTCTTAAAATATGTTCTAGATGAACATATTTAAAAATTAGACAGGGAACGCATGGTACATGCTAAGTCACTTCAGTCATGTTCGACATTTTGCAACCCTATAGACTGTAGCCTACCAGGCTCCTCTGTCCATGGGATTCTCCATGCAAGAATACTGGAGTGGATTACCCTGCCCTCCTCCAAAGGATCTTCCCAACCTAAGGATCAAACCCGAGTCTCTTATGTCTCCTGCATTGACAGGTAGGTTCTTTACCACTAATGCCACCCGGGAAGTCCAGACAATACAAAAGATTATAGTAAAAAGAAAAAAAATATATATATATACATATATATACACATTTCCCTTTCACCTTGTCTGCCTTTTCTTTCATCCCAAATTTCCATGCCAGAGGAATCACTGTTCCAATTTCTTCTTCACCCTCCCAATGGTACTTTCTGCACACATAAGTATATATATTTCTTAGACCCACATCTCAAATCACTTACCCTCAAATCTCTTTGTCTCAGGGTTGACTTCTGAGGAAACTCCCTTAAAAGGTACCCTCTACAAAGCTTGTGATAGTTTTCACTTCCAACAATTTTGTTGCCCATCCTCACTTCAATTCCACCCCTACTCCAACTCACCACTAGCTTTGTTGTTTATTTAATCACCTGTTCATTCATTTAGTAGACACTTGCTGAGCATTTTCTGTGCCCTTCCCACCCATGGATGCAATACAGGGTCCTGGAGATCAGACATATCATCTCCATCACCTGTACCCCTCCTCTATTAAAGTGACATCTAAACATCTTTTTTAAAAGGTAAGTCCAGTATTCTTCCACAGCTGGAGCAAAAGCATTAAATATGCGTAATCTAGACTAAAGCAACACACAAGGTGAAGGCCTCCAACAATCTGTAAAGGGCAACAAGCAGAGTGATGACCGCATCCTTTCCAGGTTTGCTAGGGGATGGAGTTGAAGAGAACAGGAGATGTCAGACCCTTGAATTAGGTCAAGGGGACCTAGGACAGAAGATATTTTTCAGAGATTTCACATGTTGATCTAGACAAGGGTCTGGTCCAGGACAAAAAGAAGCTGTGTACTGAGCAATTTTGTCATAAGGCTACAAATGTTCTG
Source organism: Oreotragus oreotragus (assembly GCA_006410675.1). NCBI lineage: Eukaryota > Metazoa > Chordata > Mammalia > Artiodactyla > Bovidae > Oreotragus > Oreotragus oreotragus. The sequence continues at coordinate 306,678 of SJYX01023380.1, read as the reverse complement.
CCTTTGTGATTTATGGACATGTTTTTGTTTTTCAGACTGCCTGTTTTCATAGTAAAGAGCTTTATTCCCGGAGCACAAATTAATGGAGGTATTATTGTTTTTAAAAGAACAAGAAGGAAAGTCACCCCTATCCTGGATGAATGCCACAGTCTGCCTCGTCTGCTCCTAAGCCAGTGCTGCCAAGCTCTGCTGGGAAGTCCCTCTATTCTATAATCATGGACTCAACCACAGCTGGGCCCCTGATGCTCTGAATAAAACTAATATATATATATACATATATATACACATTTCCCTTTCACCTTGTCTGCCTTTTCTTTCATCCCAAATTTCCATGCCAGAGGAATCACTGTTCCAATTTCTTCTTCACCCTCCCAATGGTACTTTCTGCACACATAAGTATATATATTTCTTAGACCCACATCTCAAATCACTTACCCTCAAATCTCTTTGTCTCAGGGTTGACTTCTGAGGAAACTCCCTTAAAAGGTACCCTCTACAAAGCTTGTGATAGTTTTCACTTCCAACAATTTTGTTGCCCATCCTCACTTCAATTCCACCCCTACTCCAACTCACCACTAGCTTTGTTGTTTATTTAATCACCTGTTCATTCATTTAGTAGACACTTGCTGAGCATTTTCTGTGCCCTTCCCACCCATGGATGCAATACAGGGTCCTGGAGATCAGACATATCATCTCCATCACCTGTACCCCTCCTCTATTAAAGTGACATCTAAACATCTTTTTTAAAAGGTAAGTCCAGTATTCTTCCACAGCTGGAGCAAAAGCATTAAATATGCGTAATCTAGACTAAAGCAACACACAAGGTGAAGGCCTCCAACAATCTGTAAAGGGCAACAAGCAGAGTGATGACCGCATCCTTTCCAGGTTTGCTAGGGGATGGAGTTGAAGAGAACAGGAGATGTCAGACCCTTGAATTAGGTCAAGGGGACCTAGGACAGAAGATATTTTTCAGAGATTTCACATGTTGATCTAGACAAGGGTCTGGTCCAGGACAAAAAGAAGCTGTGTACTGAGCAATTTTGTCATAAGGCTACAAATGTTCTGCCTTTGTGATTTATGGACATGTTTTTGTTTTTCAGACTGCCTGTTTTCATAGTAAAGAGCTTTATTCCCGGAGCACAAATTAATGGAGGTATTATTGTTTTTAAAAGAACAAGAAGGAAAGTCACCCCTATCCTGGATGAATGCCACAGTCTGCCTCGTCTGCTCCTAAGCCAGTGCTGCCAAGCTCTGCTGGGAAGTCCCTCTATTCTATAATCATGGACTCAACCACAGCTGGGCCCCTGATGCTCTGAATAAAACTATTTGTCCACAGTTAACTTTTTCTCATTTTTCTCAATAGTTTTTTAAAATATTCCCCTTCCTCTTTAAACCTCCCGTTCTACTTTTCTCCTTGCTCTAAGCACATTAACCTCTTTTCTATTTTAGAAGGAAAACGAGGCAATCCAAACAGGGATCCTACATCCACAAACCTCTCCACATCTGTTTCCATCCCCTTTCCTCAGTTACTAGCCTGTCCACCTGAGGACAGCAGCTGTTTCCTCTGTGACTGCTGCTGCTTCTAAGTCACTTCAGTCATGTCCGACTCTGCTCGACCCCATGGACTGCAGCCTACCAGGCTCCTCTGCTTATGGGATTTTCGAGGCAAGAGTACTGGAGTGGGGTGCCAATGCCTTCTCTGGATGTTTCCTCTGGTCCTCTCCAATTCATCACTCTAGGGTTCACTCCCTGTATCTTCAGCTTGTCCAGGCTTCATTACAACCCTTTGTCCTCAGCAAATAAACATGCCTAAATCTCTCCCATCTTTAAATAAAGAGGCTTTCCCCGTCACTCTCTCTAGCTGTTCCCTTCTCTCATTGCTTTAATAATTTAATGCCTTGAAAAAAACCATCTACTTCACTGCCTCCACTCCTTGCAATCCTTTCTAATTCTCTGCACTTTCTAGTGCCTGCCACAACACAGACAGTGTTCTCCCTTCCCCTTATAAAATCTTGCCTTATTCAAAATCTCTATAGCAGTGTTATTCAAAGGCGGTCCCTAGGCCGGCAAAAAAAAAAATTACCTGGGAACTTGTTAAAGATTTGAACTCTTGGGCCCCACACAGACTTTACTGAATTAGAAACTCAGGGGTGGTGTTCTGCAATCTGTGCTTTAACAAGCCCTCTATGTGACTCTTGTGTATATGCTGAGTTTTAGCACAATACTGCTAACCTCTTGTCTTCCTTAAAATTCTTTATTTGGTTTCTGTGAACTTAATACTGCTCTGACATTTCTTTTTAGCCTCCTTCTTTTGTTCATCCATAAATAAGGTGTTTTCAGTGCTCTGTTCTCACACTATCTATTCTGTCCATGTGATGTCATCTATTTACAACACTTCAGTTACAACCTGTATTCATCAGGACTCTTAATTATAAGTGGCAGAAAATGCAATT
>SJYX01023380.1:241725-299225 GCA_006410675.1 Oreotragus oreotragus | reverse complement strand
CACCCAGAGAGTTGGACATACTAGTGAACATATGCAGCAAAAATACACATTTTTTCATTCTTGTTCTTTTGCCCAGTTGGAATCATTCTACCTCATCATTCTACACTATCCCTCCTCAGATCTTCCTTTCATTTTAACGAGATATTAAATGAATAAGCAGTTGGACCTGAGATGGTCTCTAAGGTCCCTCCCAATTCTAAAGTTCCATGAGTCTATCAATACTGTACTCCTGACTCCTGTCTTGAAACATGGAACATAAAGCTCTAATGGTCTTATTGTTCCTCTCCTATCCCTCCCAGCAAAAATATGCATAGTGATTATTTTAAATGTTGGATTTTCATTTCTGTAGTTTCTTCTGTTATGTCAAGTAACTAGGTTTGATCTTGAAGGGAGAAGATAGTCATGGTTTTCTGTTGCTGGCCTTTCAAAGTTCTAAGTACTCAGTGGTAAGATGAAAAGACGACAGTGATTGCCTTTGTCTTGGAGGCTGCTAATAGATATATATTTATCAAATAGTTCATGTTCATTTAGATGTTTACAGATCAACAGTTTTAAAAATCATCTTGACAGTTTACCAGTTGACCTTTGTCTACTGCAGCTTCTGATTTTCCATGAGTTTTCTTGAATAGCTATCTACCTACCTCTACCATAATTTTGGTTCAGTTCTACAGCATAAATTATTCCCTAAAAATAGACTAAAATTATTGTTATAAATCAGTTTCATAAGCACAGTACCTAATTTACCAATAATTTGTGTTCTCAATGTTCATCCACTCCAAGAAATCTGAGCTGAATGAACAAATTGAAGTTTAGGGACACTAATCTATTTGCTAGACTATTGGCTGTGATGTCTCATTGTGATACACAAGTCATTGATTTTATCTCAATTTTCCTTTTACTGTACCTAATTTTAAGAGCTGTCTTTTTTTCCCCTAAAAATTTTATTTCTATCCAGTTGGAACCAGACCTTTAGGAATCCTGAGTGCTAATAAACTGTGATTTCCCCTGCTCTCCATGACAATAATTTTTAAAAATTGAGTGGGAAAAAGTTCAACAAAATAATGCTTGTGGTAAAAAGAAGGAGAAAAATGAAGTGGCAACTAGATGGGGAAGTAGAATCAAGATGGGAGAAGGGCCAGAATATTTATGTGATGATGAGAAGGATGCAGGAGTGAGAGAGAGAGAGCAGAAATACAGGAGGGGGCAGGGATTTCTAGAGTGAGGTCTTTGCATAGGCAAGAGGGGATGCAAGCAGTGGTTGGCCTCAACTAAAAGCATGGAACTTTATGTCTACTAAGGAAAGAAGAGAGTATATGACCAAAAAAACAAAGGAATAGGTATTATGGGATGAGCTTGCCAAAAGTCTCTTATAATTGCTCCTATGCCTTTGATGAAACATGAAGTAAGGTCTTCAACTAAGAGTGAGGAGGTTGTAGAGAATAAGGGTAAGGAGAGATGATCTAAAACAATTATCTATAAAAGGAGGTGAGTGAACAAATAAGAGAAATGGAGTAAGCTCACCAGGGAAAGTCAAGGGTCCATTTTCTGCTCTCTGCCCACCACAGTAATACACATGTAACAATAATCACATAATTTAGAAGTTGATCATGTGTTTAACACTTCATGGCTTTATCATCTTTGATTTGTGTGTGTGTGTTTACTATCTCTAAAGCAAGATAGCAAGCTCCTCAAAATCACTGATCATATCATGTATTTGTGTCTTTATAGTGACTCCCAAGGGAGCTGGCACATAGTAGAGGTTTCATGAATACTCACCACATTCAATTAGAATCACATCTGCTACCTATATAGGATCAGAAACTGACATGGTGTGGTAAAGCTTATAATCCTGATGCCAACACAGAAAGGGAATGTGTTTTAGGATACTTGATTTTGAGCTCCTTGACCTTTATAATGTAAGAGATTTTGACTTGAGGTGGTCATTAACTAGGAGGGCACCAACTGGGATACAAATATCCACACTGGAGAGTCGTCTGCTCCACGTGGACTTCAGACCACAGAGGTCACTTTGGAAGACTTACTTGTGTTTATTATAATGTTGCCAGACAAGCATGATGAAACCTTAACTGGTTCAAGGCAAATATAGTAAAATCTTTATCTGTAGCATTTAGATGAGTTAACTGAGGTTTATTCTTAATCCATTTGCTTGCTCATTTTTCAAGAACATTTGGATATTTGTTTCTACCTCTGTGCTTTCAATTTATAGAAACTACAGTTTCAAATGAGGAGAACATTTGATTCAGCTTATAACACTAAGCTTATTCTGCCAGCTAAGAGATTTGAAGCAACTTGAGATGTTAGTTTTTGTTATTGCTGCTTTAAACCACGATTGCTGTAACAGGTAATTTTTGCATGCTCATTTTTTAAAAAAAAAAAGAACAGCCTCTAGATTCTTATATTTCTAGTCTTATGTCAACATTAAATTAACTACCATCTCTCAAGTCACCCTGCATTAAAAAAATTATTTGGGGCTCATGTTGTTTAGTTAAAGCCCACAATTAGCGCCCACAATACACTCATTCTTTGTGTTTCTAAGAGGCCCTTTCTTCAAAGTAGGTCAAGGTCACAATCAATTAATCCAGGTGCTGGGTAGAAGAATACATGTAGAAAAACATAGGTTGTATTTCTAGCTCTTAGCCCATTGCATATTATGCTCAGTATTTCATGAATGAAGGGGTAAATATATGAATAAAAATCTTCATATGATATAAGTGCATATAAGAGAAAAAAGCTTCGGGACAAAAAGATATGGAAGTTGATGGGATGAATCATTACCTCTAGTTGGTGCAAGAGTGGAGGTGCAAAGAGATGGCAGAAAGACTGAGAAAGACGAACGTGCTGCAATTTTCAACTTAAAGAGCTGGCAAGGTGAGGGTGAAGATACTTCATCAGGAACTAAAGGGTCAAATGGGGCAAAGCATGTGTAGTAAGTAGGTCCCAATTTGGCCAGAGAGGCAGACAAAGTTACGTGATGAGGTACATTTGTTCACAAAGATCAGTTCAAGCTGGATTGTAAAGGGCTTGGGAATTGTACTGACTCCATAATAACTTCAACCAAAAAAGTTAGCATGATTCAATACACTACCCTCCAGGATAAAGCACACTCTGAGGCAGATAGCTCTGGTCTAAAAGTCTGAACACTTTTTAAGAGGACGCAGTAGAGATTGCTTAGAACTAATTCCTTCTGGAGGAGATTTTGAAATGTAAGCAACTCAACAGATAAAAGCGTCTTTTTCGGACCACGCAGGACATTGAATGGTCTGATTCTACAAAGGTCAGTTACTCAGTGATCCATTCAAGCTGATCTACATCTGCATTCACTTTCTGTACCCCTGGACCTTTCCAGCGAAGGCTGTTTGACAGTAGAAATGAGCATAGCCCTGTGAGGCTAAACGAGAAAAGACAGACCTCAGATGGAAAGGTCTTATAGAATTGCCTTGGCTTGCTATTTTTCTTTTTCTCTTTCTTCCCACTCTTTTTCACATGTTTATTTTGTTTTGCACACATCCATCCACCCAACTGGAACTTGGGATTTAGCCTTATAATTCCAAATGTATCAGATTTCCAGTGTGTCTCTGTCTTAATTACTAAAATCCGACTTCCTGAGCAAGAAGAAAGCCTCTACTTTGCTCCTAGCGAATGATTAGGACATAATGAACATCTGGAATGTATACTTGGCTTCTTTTCATGATTACTGATAGACCCAATCCTGTCGCATTCTTCCAGGACTATAAAAACGTGTTAACACTGTTACATCACACACTCAGCTGGTTTGTATAAGGCAAGATTTTGCCACATGATATGTATTTAAGAAAGTAAATAATAGACCCATTTAAGGTCATGCTTTAGCTCAGGGCACCCATGTTAGCCCAGCCCTGGCATTTCCTGCCCATTTTTTGGACTTAACCAAATTGCTTGACACTGAGCTGTGTAAATGTACTCCCCAGACAACGATTTAGTAGTTCTAAGAGAATGATGTTTCCTCTAGTCGAGAGTGACCCCAGGTTTAGCATGGATAGTTGGACTGCCCCAACTCATGAATTGTATCTTTCAGTCATGTGTTTCAAAAATGGTTTCCCTTTACAAAGAAAATTCCCTCTTATGTAGGATCACACAGCTCTGGGTTTGGCCTGTTTGGGACACCGTTGCTGCTGAAATTTTTCAAAAGACTCAGTGAAGATCCTGCAGAATTGTTATTTATAAAGCATAAAAATGCAGATTTATCAGCACTGGTGCTAACTGCTGATGACTGCTATTATCTGGTTATTCTTGACTGCACTTAATGTCCGTTCTTGGTTCTTCTCTCCCACTGAACAGATTCCTTTCATTCCACCAGGAGTTTGGGGGTTTATGTTTTGTCTGTTTTGTGTCTGGGTCTTGAGAGTCACTTGGGTTTGGATCACAAGAGCCCCCTGCCCCAAAGAGGCTGTCCATAGGGGCAACACCTGGAAAATTGTCTGCAGTTTGAAAACCTTTGTTTTATCTGCAAAATCCATGAAAGATAGTAGGTCAGGGAAGTCCAGATAGTGGAAGACTTGACCTCTATAGCTCCTTGGGAACAACAGATATCCTCATTTAACAGTCCCAGTCTCTCTCCAAACTTTGCAAATGCTACAATTGCCTCTGGATTATCTCTTGCTCTCCAAAGCAGTGGAGTGAGTTTAACAAATTTGGCACCTTGCAGAGAAGCTAGCCAGTCCAGAATGTGGGATTGCTACCTTGATGGGAACCCAAGCTGAAAAGGAGCCTGCCAGTTGAGTTGGCAGTGCTCTAGCCTCAGCAAGGTCCAAATCTGAAGTCACCATTTTCCTTGTGAAGAATCTTGGATGTAAAGCCAGAGAGCAGTTGATTAAAAGGAATTAGTTCAGCAAGCATCCAATAGCCAGGGAAAGAAGAGAGCAGTAAAACAAAACAAATGCAAAGGATGACTGAGAGCAAAAGGCTAAAATACTAGTCAGTGAGAATATAATCTTGTCAAACCATCCTATCTTGAATTGGAGCAAAGTCAGTAAGACTTTAGGAACTGTCCCCAATCTATCATAGTTCCGTTTGGGAATTGCCAGACAGGCAAAGCAATAGCTTTTGAGAACCCCCAAGCTGTACCAGTTCTAAGGCAAATTGAGAGTGGATTAGCTATGCCATTCCTTCCACAACAACCTGTAGAGTCTTCCCTAACCTAAGGAAGAATAGGCACCAAAGACTGAGCTTGCTTTAGCCTCCAAGAGTCTAAGAAGTAGAGCATAAGTTGTCACAGAGTGGGAAAGGTCAAAGTCTTTATGTCTCATCAGAACAAAGTTTATCTAAATCAGAGTGGGGTTCAGTTGATTGATGTTTGAAAAGTGTGAATTGATTTTACTGCCGTTGTCCACATCGCAAACTCTAGGAACACTACACCCCAGAAAATCTGTCCTTTGTTCTTACTGTGATTGAAGAGGATAAGTGGCTTTCAGCTTATGAAACAAGCTCTGCCTGCTTCTGGCTTAGACTGTTGTATATCTTCTTTCTGGAGAGTAATTGTCTCTTTCTGCAGTTTTGGTGGTTTACTTTGCTTTATTAAAAGCAGCAAGGTACAGAGAAAAAATTGCAAGGACTTGATTTCCTATGTATTCTGAGGCAGTAGTTAAGGCGAGAAGCGATAGGAATGAGGACCAGTAAGTATAGTCTCTCATTGATAGTTTCCCCTAAAATGTTCCTAATATAGCTGCAACCCTAAAATGCTCCAAACATGGCTGTAATCAGACTCCATCCTAACTGCTCATCTCTGGAATTTTCAGGTTGCCTGTTTTGAAAGTGAACTTCACAGTTATTCTAAGCTCATGTTTAGAACTAATCATCCCCTTAGTGAATACCAGTGAAAGTCCAACATTGTACTGTGGGGAATGCTGGAGGGAGTACAACAAAATATTGAAAGAGATTACCCATCTACCACACAGTGATGTGTGGTAGACCAAACTGAATTTGAATCCTGGCTCTGTAATTTACTAGCCATCAGATATCAGGTAAATCATTTAACTTTTCCCAGCTCAATTTTCTCTTCATTCACCCAACAAATATTTTTGAGAATTTGACATGCTTCCAAAACAGCAGCAGGTGCTTTAAAACAAAAGTGGAAATTGATGTATGTGAGAATCAAGTGAAATCATTAAATAAAATAATGAATTGAATATTTTATATTTTATAATATAAAATAAAGAATTTAATATAGTATAGAATCAATAATTTGTTGTTGCTCAGTTTCTCAGAGGGGTCTGACTTTTGGGATCCCATAGACTACAGAACACCAGGTTTCCCTGTCCTTCACCATCTCCCAGAGTTTGTTCAAGCTCATGTCCATCGAATCTGTGATGTTATCCAACCATCTCATCCTCTGTTGCCCCCCTCTCTTCCCACCCTCAATCTTTCCCAGGATCAGGGTCTTTTCAAATGAGTTGGCTCTTCGCATCAGGTAGCCAAAGTATTGGAGCTTCAGCCTCAGTCCTTCCAATGAATATTCAAGACTGACTTCCTTTAGGATTGACTGGTTTGATCTTCTTGCTGTCCAAGGGACTCTCAAGTCTTCTCTAGGACCACAATTCGAAAGCATCAATTCTTCAGCACTCAGCTTTCTTTATGGTCCAACTCTCACATCCATACATGACTACTGGAAAAACCATAGCTTTAGCTAGATAGATCTTTGTCAGCAAAGTGATGTCTTTTCTTTTTAATATGCTGTCTAGGTTTTTCATAGCTTTTCTTCCAAGTAGCAAGTGTCTTTTAATTTCATGGCTGCAGTCAATGTCTGCAGTAATTTTGGAGTCCAAGAAAATACAGCCTGTCACTGTTTCCATTTATCATTATTAATTAACAAATATTTAGCAAGAACCAGTTAAAGACCAAACACTAGGCTGAGGCAAGGGATGCACAGGCGATCAATCACAGGGCTGTGAAGAAGCCATGATGGGTATTAGCAAAAAAGAAGCCTGCTGAGTAAGAATGGCTGAGTTTTGAATGGCAGGAGGGGACTTAGATGTGACCAAGGGACTCTCGGGAGGTGGCACATGAATGGGGTGTTTGGAGAAGATGATTCTAGCTAACTGAATTGGCTAGATTTCGTCGGTGGCTCAGATGACAAAAAATCTGCCTACAGTGCAGGAGACCAGGGTTCAATTCCTGGGTTGGGAAGATCCCCTGGAGAAGGGAATGGCAACCCACTCCAGTATTCTTGCCTGGAGAATCCCACAGACAGAGGAGCCTGTCCACTGGGTTGCAAAGAGTAGGACACGACTGAGCGACGGTCACTTTCACTTTCTTTCTTTCAATGAGGGAAGGCTGGTCAGAAGCCCATGCAATAATCCAGGGATTCATCAGTCCAATCTAGAACAATGCTGGGCAAATTGAGAGGAAGAGCTGAACTTCAAAGACAAAGATATGACAAAGGAAAGTGGGGGAAATGAGGGTGAGGTTTGATGAGCAAGTGTGTGTGGATGCCACATAAACAAGCCAAGTCAGAGCCGTTAAGCATAGAGGTTTAAGCTTTGAAGAATAAAGAGGTAAACTAAGTCACTAAACATACATCCACATAAACACACATGTATAAGCTACATTTTCAGTTAATACTAAGGACAGATAGCACTATTCAATAATGTTTTTAACAGCTGTGGACTATAAAAGTAATACCTGTTAAATAGAAATAATAACTAGAAAATGCAGAAAAGTATGAAATAAAAAGTTAAAATCACTTGTCATCCTGGTACTCAAAGGATCCCATTAGACCAGGCATAGAGTGGGTCTCTCAGGATAAAAGCATGTGGGAAAGAAACCTCTCCTTCCATTTGCCAAAAAGCAGGACATCACCCTACCTCAAATAGCACCTTATGCCTGAAACTTCTTTCTGTTGCTCAAAACTGCAATTTTTCAAGTAAGGGAATGAACACACTTCTTATCTGGAGAAGTTAAATGCGGATGTCCGCACGTGTGACTGCGTGCATGTGTTTGAGTGGCATGAGTGTGGATGTGCACGAATGTCACGTACACACTTGTTCCCTTAGAGGGAGGAAAAAACAAAACTTGTCACCAATGAACAGAATCCTCATAAAATATTAATGTATAGTCAAGGCAAGGTTGCCGTGACTACTTTTTGGCAACCACCAAGGAGCAGTAAGCTCAAGATAAGCACCTTATGCCTGAAACTTCTTTCTGTTGCTCAAAACTGCAATTTTTCAAGTAAGGGAATGAACACACTTCTTATCTGGAGAAGTTAAGTGCGGATGTCCGCACGTGTGACTGCGTGCATGTGTTTGAGTGGCATGAGTGTGGATGTGCACGAATGTCACGTACACACTTGTTCCCTTAGAGGGAGGAAAAAACAAAACTTGTCACCAATGAACAGAATCCTCATAAAATATTAATGTATAGTCAAGGCAAGGTTGCCGTGACTACTTTTTGGCAACCACCAAGGAGCAGTAAGCTCAAGATATGAAGTTTAATGTATAGGAGGAAAATTGAGGATTGGGAGATGAAATTGATTGAGTTTTCTTTTCTGCAACTATCCTTATTGCTCAGTTTTTGTGAGGGAGGACCAGTGAGTATACATTTTGAGAACCACTTATGTGATGGTTAACTATATGGGTCTATTTGGCCAGGCCACAGTACCCAGATGTGTGATCAAACATTCTAGATGTTTCTGTGAAGGTGTTTTTAGATAAGATTAACATTTAAATCAGTAGACTTTGAGTAAAGCAAATTATCTTCCATAAAGAAGGTGGGCCTCATCTAGTCAGTCATTTTATTAATAGGAAAAGACCAATCACCCTGAAAGAAGAGGGAATCCTGCCAGCAGACCACCTTAGGACTCAAACTGGAATTCTTTCCTGAGTCTCAAGTCTTCTGGCCTATCCTGAAGAGTTTGGACTTGCTAAGCCTCCTCAATCACATGACCCAATTCCTTAAAATATATTGATCAAGAGAAGGGTTAATAAATACACACTATTATACATAAAGCAGATAATCAACAAGGATCTACTCTATAGCACAGGGACTCTATTCAGTATTCCATAATAACCTAAATGGGAAAATAATCTGAAAAATAATGGATATATGTATAACTGAGTCACTTTGCTGTACACCTGGAACTAACACAGCTTTGTAAATCAACTATGTGCTGTGCTGTGCCAAGTTGCTTCAGTCGTGTCTCTTTGCGACCCTATGGACTGTATCCTGTGCCAGGCTCCTTTTGTCCATGGGATTCTCCAGGTAAGAATACTGGAGTGGGTTGCCATACCCTTCTCCAGGGGATCTTCCCAACCCAGCGATCAAACCTGCGTCTCTTACGTCTCCTGCATGGGCAGGCGGGTTCTTTACCATTAGCATCAATAAAAAATAAATTTAAAAAAGAGAGAGGAGACAGATAGATAGATATGTAGATAGATCCTATTTATTCTGTTGCTGGAGAACTCTGACTAATGTAACTGGATTTAAAGATTTATTTTGAGCTCTGGAAGAAGCTGAGGGCTTTACCAAGGTGTTATAAAAAGGAGCAAAGTGTGCATTTCTATGGCACTGAACCCTCAAGGGTCTGTATTGGGCAGAGGATGAGGTACAGTCTCCAAGGATATATGCTCCCCAAATGGGTCATTTCCAAGGATTTCCCTGGATTCTGTGTCTCCTCCTCAATTGATTACCCATACTTCTGTTTACTCAGGAACACTCGCAGGAAGCAACCTGAAACATTTCTCAGCAGCCACCTTCAAGTAAAAAGTCGAGGCTGGAGGTGCTCTCAAAGGGGATGATAAAACTGCCTTAAAACTGCCTTAATTGATCCAGAGAAAGAGTGGGATGCTCTAATGAACCAGCTTTTCCAGGAAGTTCAGGGTTCACCAGAAATAAGATCTTTTTGCCTCAACCTTTATTGTGGAGAATCTTTATCAAGTGTAATCATTTCATTTTTTCCATTAAAATCTGCTTATTAAAGATAAACACTGCAGTTAAATCATTCAAAATGGAATCTCTGGCAAGACTATTGGGTGATCAATCTCCACCTTCGTTCCCCTTTACCCAGCACTACTCAGATTGATCTGGGTTATAATGTAACCTGGGTCTGCTGGTGCCTATTTAATTTGAGGCACTGTGCCATTCCCGGAATTAATCACAGATTCAGTTACATACAGATCTTTGTTTACAAGGGAATCATGAGGGAATTAGACTGTTTTCTATTCTTGCGGGTCTGTGAAGGCTACTGATGGGGAAAGGAGAGACCAAAAAAGCCTCCACAATGCAGGAGTCTGAGAGCATGCCCTCAGCCTTAGCTCCCACATCACAACACTAGGAGGGTTTCCCTCATGGTCCAGGGACTAAGATTTTGCATTCCCAACGCAGGGGGCCCAGGTTCAATCCCTGGTCAGGGAGCTAGAGCCCAAATACTGCAACGAAGAGTTCTCACGCTGCAACCAAGACCCAGTGGAGTCAAATCAACATTTACAACAACACTGAGAATCTCATTTCCATAGAACATGTTTCCTCTGCCTGAAAGAGACTTTACTGTTTTTATTACCTTGGACATGAATTCATACCTTAGGAAACATAATTCACACATTTATAGGGCGGCATGTTTTATATACAGGGTCTTTGTTCCCTGCTTTGTTCACTGTGGTTATTTTTTTTTCCCCTAATATATAGCATGTTACACAACAATGATGCCCAAACATCGGAATTCAAACACCAAGTATACCATTTCTGGCCATAACTGTCTGCCATTTGTAACATGATTTACTTACTTTAAAAATATGTTTTATTAACTTGATTTTTTTAAGACTTAGAAACATATACTTTAAAACTAAGCTTTAAAATGCCTACTTCAAAAACAGCCTCACTAGTCCTAAATAGAAAGCATTATTAAAAAGGGATAACATAAAACAAAACAGTATTATTAAATTCTGGATAAAGCCACTGCATGCAAAGACTTGAGACATAAGATTCACTTTTTCTGTTTTTGTTTTGTCTGTTTGTTGTTGTTTTGTCAAAAAAAAAAAAAAAGTGATTAGCAACTGTCAGGCACTGAAGACAGATATGTACCAAACTGAGACTTTTCCCTCAGCAAATTCAGGCTGGAAAGAGAACTGAAAATGGACCCGCTTCCACTCTTTCAGATTCTTTACTGCCGTGTCTTCGACCATCAGTGTTAAACCCACATTTTGAACACTGCTGTGGAAGAAACAGCAGAGGACAGACTAAGGGGCTGGATCTGAGCTCAGCGTGCAATCTAAATTGGTTACATTACAAGTCACTTTTCTATTCATCACTCCCCCACCCCTCATTTTTCTTATTTATAAAATGGAGAAGTTGGTTATTTCGCTCTCAGAGAGTTTATTGCCTTTTGATGTGAAATAGTTTACCTTCATTAGTATTATTTTCCAGACTTGGATTCAACCAACAAATCTTATTTGGAGCCCAAGAGTATGCACTGGGAGTAGAGTCAAGGAGATGGCATTCGTACTCTCATAAAGTTTATCATCTTTTCTTCTCCTCTTAGTACCCTTATCTTAAAAAAAAAACTAGAGTGAATTCAATACCTAGCTTATTTGTTTCAAAACATTAGTGCAATTTAAAGTATATTTGAACCCAGAACTTTTCAAAACGCCCCACGCCTACCAAACTCCACGCATCGACGGTTAAGATTGCGGTGGCAGTTTCCCCACAGGCCACTAGAGGGCGCGCACATTTTTCGATTCCAAAAGAAAGCGCTCTTTGGGTACTTGCCCCAGAAATTTGGAACTGTTGTCTCCTTTCCTTACTTTCTTTTCAACTTGGGGCAGTTGTGGTGAGCCTTTGGTTCTCTCCCTCCACCAAGCCATCCTCGCCCCATGCAGTGACTCCTCGTCTGCCATTACGGAGAATTCTTTTGCTCCCCAAACCACAGAAGTTTTGCTTCTGAGTGTTCTCAGCATTTGCCCTTTTGACATTTTAGAAGAAATAAGATCCAAGTTTGATGTTGAAAAGAAAGCATTGATTTCTCTAGTGGGAGGATTTCTTCTCGCTATTACGGTTTTCCCTAGCTGTGGGGAAAAAGCGCCTCTAAGGATTTAAAGCCGTTCCTTTGAGCTGAAGATTTTTCTGTGGGCTCACAGATCTGCTTCTGAGCAGTTCTGGTGCTGACATTAGCCCCCTGTTCAGCAGCATGTTGTATTTTTGAGGCCCAGCCTTTTCCTCGGAGTTTTACATTGTGAATTGACAAGATCTTGATCTCAGAAACTGGACCATACGCTCCCAGACCAACCTGCCACACAAACCGTGAGCCAAGAGATAGGCCCAGTAGTTGACCCCAGGTTCTCTGCCTGCTGGATGGCCCCAGAGCCTTACACCTCACCCTTTACTTGGTTCCAAAGTCCTCTTACCTCCAGACACCCATCCTGAGCTTTTCTCAGGAGTCAGCACAGACATCCATGAAAAAAGCTGTAAGTCTTCCCCATCGCACGTGGAGAGATTACTTTTTGAATGGGCAGCTCTATGGGGAAGACTGGAAACGTGGCTCAAGCAAAAAGTGTGGAGGGTCCAGCACCTCCCATTTCTGTGAATCTCAGTCAGCCTGTGCTTTAAGGAGATGAACAACTTTTTTTTTTTTTTTTTAAAGAAAGGTGTCAGAAGTCTTCTGAGATTGGAGCTTTATGCAAATACACTACTCAAGAAGAAGGCTTTAGGGGAGAGTTATTTATATCCCACAGGCATTGCACATGCAAAAGGTGAAGCTGTGAATCTCCGCATTTCCAGGAGTGGATGTTCTCATGATATGAGCACATCCTTGCTATTTTGGTGGCACACCATTCCCATATCTGTCAGGTTGTTCCAGGCAGGAGACGACATAATCATTCAGTAATTTTAGAACAACCCTGTGTGTTTCTCTCCAGTAGGGCCTCTTGACCTGAACTCTTCCTGAGGATTAGATTTGCTACCACTTTGGACCCTCTGGTAAGAGGTGCCTTCATCTCTCTTTCTCCTAAACAGGTGCAGACTCAGTCATTAAAGAGTCATCACATGGCACATGTATGTAAGCCTTACATGTATGTAAGCACATGTATGTATGGCACATGTATTGCCCTTTGGCTGTCAGGTTGACTCCTGGAATTAACCAAGAAAATGGTCATTTCCTTAGGAATGATTGCTCTGTTGCTGGCTCACCCTACCCAGAAATCTAGACCATTCTCCACACTGAAGTGTACAATAATCACTTCAGGAAATTGCTTTCCCTATTGGAAACTGAGAGCTCACATCGGAATGTTTCCACAGTACAGCTGATGATAATTACGACTCACTGAAATTTCAGTTTTCTTTTGATTGTGACATAAAAACTAGGACATAAATTAAAACCCAATTATCCTTTAAGGGTAATTGGGGTTATAAAACCAAGAGACTGTGAGTCAGTGTGTCGGTAGCGCAGGAGACCTGTGTCAGATGGAACGGCGTGTGTTCTGTCTCTCGAAGCAGCCTTTCCCACAAAATGGTTGGGGATAAGGTGATCCGTGCACATGGCATTCCAGGATAGCACATCAGACCAGGGGGAAGCCTTGGAGAGGGCAGTGGGCTCCCAGGACACCTTGGCATGATTCAAACAAGTGAAAACTAAAATGGGAACGCTGTGGCCTTCTACCGGTGAAGATGCCCAGCGGTGAAGCAAGGCACTCATCGCCAGGACTCTGCAGGTGTGGAAATCGGAGATCTTTCAACCCATGAGACAATCTGTATCTTCAAAGTCCATGAGAGGAGGCTGGGCTTTTTCACAAAAGGTGTGATGTGCTGAAGCTGAAGGAAATTAAAAAAAAAAAGCCAAACCCTAGATTTTTAGTAAACAATTCCTAAGTTAAATGCATGAAGCGGGGCTCATTAAAGGAGGTCTTGGATTCTGCTCAAAGTACAGGACTTGCCCCCCTAAAGACGCCCCTACCCGCCCCGCCTACCTCTTGATGATGCATATCTCTAGACTCTTCAGGTCAAAACACATCCCCTGAAACTTCCCAACTTTGCATTTCAAAGCCTCTCATGACACACCCCTCCTCCCCCATCCTGGTTTCTCAGTAGTTTCACTTCCCTGTCTTTCCAGAGAAAGTGTGCACTTTTCATATTTTCAAAAGAGCATCCTACCACGTGACAGTGCTGTTTTCCTCTCTGCTGAAAGGCCTGTGGTGTGTGTAACTGGGCACACAGTAGGAGCGCACTCACTGACTGCTGCATATAGTGCACTGTTGAAGTGGCATCACCCCTCGTGTCTAACTTGTCTTTCTCAAAGGTAAACACTGCCCCAAGTTTAATCACAGAGAAGCCTTGAGCAAACTCAACCCCCTTTCAAAACCAATCAGGTTTTCCTTTGAGGGCACCCACCTCTGCAAACAGCTTCCTGGCCATGGCCACAAAGACCCAGACAAGAGTTTCAAGCAAACCTTTGTTTCTAGTCGAAGCATCAGGATCACTGTGTCCCCTGAGAATCAAGAGGGAGAAATACAAGGTCCAGGCTATTCCCACCATTCCAGAAAACCATGCCCCAACAGACCCCAGGGAAAGTGGGATGTCTAACCCGGGTTTTTGAAATCTTATTTCATAATCCACTTTCTTATCTCCTCCTTCACAAAACTGATGAGAAATTGGTACAAACTCTATCGACAAAAGATCACAACTTGATCCTCAATGGCAAAGGCAAGTATACATTATAAATAGCAAAACAGCTGGCTTGGACCATGTTGCTGGCCACTCATCCAGCTGAGAGATTTGAATGACATCATAACCCTTGAGAGGGTATTGCTAGCCAGCTGGTGTTATTTAGAATACACAAAAATGGGGGAAAGAAAATGCACTCACGTGCACACACACACAAATACGCACACACATACACAGGTTCAGGTTGTGCAGAAAAATATGAACAATGGGAAAATCATTTGCCCCTCAGATGCCCTTCCCCTGGTGTGGGGTGGGGGTCGGGGTGGGGGCCAAGCAGCAGAGTAGAGGAAGGAAGAAAAAGATTTGGTTTTATTTTTTCAGTTGGCTTTACAGCTCAGCAAAATCTTTGCCCTGTTGTGGGCAAAAAGCATGAGACAGTGTCCTGAGGGGAGCCAATTACAAAGCTGCCTGCCCCTTTCCAGGTTCTAGGAAATGAGATCATTCCCCTCACTTGGCAGCCAGGACGAGGGGGTCACCCCAGCGCTGTCTTCCAGTCTAGTTTACCCCAGTCGTTTGAGGGTTAAAATCATAGAGTATGCTTGAGATGGTCTTTTTTTCATTTCTTGTTTTTTAAATTTTGTGTTGGCTCTGGAATATAAAATTGCTCGCCCATCCTCCACGAATATTCCTTTCATACGGGTAAGGTGTATTAGCAGATGTGTGTGTCTTCATGCCCGGTAGAAAGTTAATCAGAGGACAGCATCAGGATTTTAATGTCTGCTCCTCTTGTCACTAACACACATTCTTTTAAGGGGGAAAAAAATGCTTCTGTGCTCTAGTTTTAAAATGCAAAGGTATGATGTTATTTGTCACCATGCCCAAAAAAGTCCTTACTCGATAACTTTGCCAGAAGAGGGAGAGAGAGAGAAGGCAAGCGTTCCCCCAGCTGTTTCCTGTCTACAGTGTCTGTGTTTTGTAGATAAATGTGAGGATTTTCTCTAAATCCCTCTTCTGTTTGCTAAATCTCACTGTCACTGCTAAATTCAGAGCAGATAGAGCCTGCGCAATGGAATAAAGTCCTCAAAATTGAAATGTGACATTGCTCTCAACATCTCCCATCTCCCTGGATTTCTTTTTGCCTCATTATTCCTGCTAACCAATTCATTTCCAGACTTTGCACTTCAGAAGCAATGGGAAAAATCAGCAGTCTTCCAACCCAATTATTTAAGTGCTGCTTTTGTGATTTCTTGAAGGTAAATATTTCTTACTCTTTGAAGTCATTGGGGAATTTTCTTTAAATTGTGTACTGCTTGCTTCTGCTTTGAAATGTTCTTCACTTTAGAATTTTCATTGTTTCGGCACTGGGAGTTATTTATAAATTGCTGAATATGCAATTCTGTGGGATCTGAAAAAATAGCTCCGGGAGATAAATGCCTTTGCACAGATATCTGTATGAGTAAAAACTATTGCAAGGTACTTATACTAAATCCTCCACTTCTTCAGGGCTTGAGTGGTGTCATTATAGAAGATTCCTTTAAATCCTGTCTATGGTTAAGGGCTATAGGGCATGGATATGAACTTTTGGATTTTTTTTGCAGGTGCAGATGTTTTATTTTTAAGACCATGTTCATGTGTATGTAGGACTGTGTGGGGTGTGTGTGTGTATGTGTGTGTAACTTGCCAGGACTTTTGATTACAAGGCATGCCACATACAAACAGTTACGTTTTAAATGATATTAAAGCTTTTAAATACGATCTTTGGAGCTAAGGTCCCGGAACTCTCTGCACTTATGCCCAGAGAGTCAAAGTTAGAGTGAAGTTTCATTTGCTCTTCTGAAAAAGAACTCCTTAAGAACTCCTGCTGACCTTGCATATTCGGATAATTTAAACAAATGCACACTGTATATGGAAAGCGGAAACTTTCTAGCAACTGCTATTCCAAGTTTTTTCTTTTGAAGAGGACTCTCAGGGGCTGAGTTTGGACTTGGGGCTTTGTGTTGCACAACACGGATTTTGTACTTGGGATTGTAGAGTCTCTTTAGGTAAATCTGGCTAGCGCTGTCAATGCACCGACTTCGCCTTTCCAATAACTGGCCCTAGTTCAAGTTTCCATTCTCAGCAAAATTATATCTTTCAAGACTTGTATTTTTCCAATTTGCAAGCATTTTTAAGCTGCTGTCACTGGCTCCCCGATGCAATTGCCTGTGGGCTCAATTCATGATACGTCCCTACCGCTTAGTCCAGCACTCGTTTGCCGCTTTCAAGTACTCCACCACTAGGACTTTTCTGAGTCAAGTCAGTGGCTTAGGAGTTAAGAATACATCCTTGTCGGGCACCTGATCCTGCCGCCCTTGAGATGCCAAGATGCACACTGGCTCCCTTGCTTTTAAAAGAAATGAAGTCAGTATACTATGCTATGTGGTCTGATGGCTGGGGATTTTGTCTCCCTACTGAAGAGGATCCTAAAAGGGGTTGTGTAGTGTTATCTCTGCATTAATTACAAGTTTGGAAAACTCCAAATGAACTTTCCATGCTGTGTATGCTGAACTTTTCAGTAGAGCTAGCTAGCCATAAGTTGTTGCTTTTTCCTGTACTTGGAGCAGGAAGTGGTTTCAGGGAGCTACGTGGTTCTTTCAAATGTAATTCAGTGAGTAAAGGTGTCTGCCAGGCAGAGCTCACAAGCTGATTGTACTGTGAGTCTCAAGATATTTCCAAGTGTTTGAGTCAGAGGAGAGAGGGCACAGGGGAGGACTGGAGCATCGGTCCCTGTCCAGGACGGCTACAATAGGCACAGGATGGAAATCAGTGGCTTGATTGGGAGGAAAAGATTGACTCAGATCCCAGCCGTGCAATGTGTTTATTGTCTGAATGGACAAAAGGCAGTTTACCCAGGCTCATAGCATACCTGCCTGGGTGTCCAAATGTAACTAGATGCTTTCATAAACCCCACCCACAAAGCAGCGCATGTTTTTTAGTCCTCAGTTTTCTATTCACATCAGTCTCAATACCCACCCTGACCTGCTGTAAAAGATCTGGAACAAACAAAAATGGTCACACCTACAGTGAGTATTTTCTTATGACTGTTGCCCTCAAATTTTGCTGGGCATTTTTATTATAACCCAGACATCTGGAACCAATTGATATTCCATTTACTTAAGATAAAAAGAAAGGTTTTTAAAATTTTGGATTTGTGAATGATTTTTGAGAAAGAGTGCTCTGGAATTTTTTTTTTCTCTTCTTTTTCTAGTTCTTCTTTCATTTCTTTCTTTCAGATCTCTCCTTTCTCTCTTCATTTCTTTTGTGTTTGGAAAAATAAAAGACCAAGGAAATGATGAACATATGGGGCCACTCATTTCAAACTTTTAACTCCTAAGCAAGTTCTTTATTGTTTTCTTTTGGGGGAACATAATGTGATAAATTCTCTGGTTCTCTGTGGGTGTGATGGACTGTTTCCTGAACTAAAAGAAAATGCATTAGAGGTTCTATCTTGTCCTAGAACTATAAGTGCTGATATTTATCTGAGAACATAACTCAGCAAAAAAGGGAAAAAAGGAAGAAAGATAGGGGGAAATCGGTAAAAAATAAATCTTAAATTCTTAAATGCTAGAGACTTATAGGTATTGCTGAGTTTAAACGTGTTATACAAAAAAAATAGCTATTAAAAGTATGATGTTGACATCTAACGAAGTTCTCAATTCCATAAGGCTTTAAGTTGAGTTCCTTTTTCCCTGGATTTCACAACAAATGAAGAACCTGGAGGCATCTGCAGTTGCAGGTGCTTTGCCTCAAGCTTCACCATTAATTCAACAGAGAAGGGAGCAATGGAGAAATAGGACTGGCAAAGTAACATACGTTCTAGAACTGGCTGGTTACCAGGGTGTGGGGTATGTTCTGTAAGATCAATTATGAGTGTTCTCTTTTGAAAAGGGCAAGGAAGTCCAGTTGGCTTGGGCTTGCTGAGATTTCCACTGGAAATACTGAAAGGGAAAACTCCCACCAATTATTTTATAACTAAGAAAGATGAGGATTGGATGACAACTTGTTTCTAGCCGTCCCTGTGGCTTTGGCTATGTGGGGGTAGAGGGTTTCCACGAACAGGTCCTATGGAGAAAATGGAAGAAATTCTCCATCAAGCTTTCACCTCCTCTTCTATTTCATGTCTATTATTTATGATGATTTGCAAACAGAGGACGCTTTTCATCTTCAACTGTTTCACAAGCATTGACTAAATATTTACGTGGTGTTAATGAGAATCAGGGGTTTAGAGTTTTTTTCCCCAATTGCTGAACTGAAAGTCCAGCCGCAAAAATGGAAATCTTAATTACAGTGATGGAGCAAACTTTGCCACTGATGTAGAGAGCCATTAAGAGTCCAGGGAGGGCAAGGAAGGTGGTTGGAAAATAAATGACTGATCCTGTTTCTTTGAAAGTGATGGAGTTGAATGGACCTGCCACCACTGGGAGGTTCAGAAAAGCCTTTTTTCATAATGATAGTTTCCAGTTTAACCCTATGACCTTTTGATAGGGTCCCTGGTTTGACATCCTGTCACTAACTCTGCTGATGCTGCTGCAAGTAAATACATCTGAGAGGGATAAAGCTACTTACCTTGGGAGGCTTCCTAGAAGAAACCACATCTTTGTGCCACAAGTAGCAATGTGGAAAAACTTAATGATCACCTTTGCATTGTTTCACTGCTGAGAGCAAGGATGGAGACTTGAGCCACAGGAATCCTGCCTCTGGCAGGGCTGACAGTTGGCTGTCTGTCACCGGCTAAGTCAAGCCAACCAGGGGTCTCTTCTATAAAAAGGATACAGTGACACTTAAGTCCCTCCAACAGATGAAGTCAGAATTCCTGAGACTTAAAAAAAAAAAAAAAGACTTTTGCAGGTTTTGAGTACAGTTCCCTGTTCGTGGAAGGCACTGTCTACACATGTGTTGATCTGACATTGAGCTTGACACAAGGGGCTTTAGAATGCAAAAGGAGTCAGGTTTACTTACCATAAACCAGTTTCATTCTGAAATTCTCAAATGTTTCCTGTTCCTGATTTTTAACTTGTAGTTGTTAACTGCTGATGTTCTGCAGGTAAGAAATCTCTCAGTCTCTCTTTCTCTCCCTCTGTGTCTCTCTGTCTCTGCCTCTCTTAAGTTGAAAAAAAAAGCTATAATGATATATAGTATTTTCACAAGTTCTTTTTCAGCTGCAGTAAATTCTCTTTAATCAGTAGCTGGGGAATGACGTTCTGGTTAATTTCATATTCTGGTCAGTAATGAATGCACATGCCATCTGTGGATGGCCAATTTGAGAGAATTTAAATTAATAAAACATATCTGGTCCCAAATCTGGACTGAGCACAAATTAACCTTTGATGATTCCAAAGGTTTACCAGGATCTCTGAGTGGTGTGCAATAAGGGCATCTTTCACCTTCACACATTAAATGTTTCAGGACATTTATCTCATTGAATTGTAATAGGAACCCATAAAGAAAGGGTTCAAGAAGGACTTCCCCAAGGTTACACAGTAGCAAGAGGATTAAAGTCAGATAGCATGATGCCAAGACCTGCTCAGAGGTCACTCACACACCTTGTTGCACTCCTGAGGGGATAGTTTTGATTAATAACAGGAATGCAGAGCTGGGGTAAAGGCACCCTTGCCTTGCCCCCACTCCCCTGGCAAGGACCCAGGAGGAAGATGACCCTCCTTCTGCTCTTTCAGCAGGTGAAGATGCCTGTCACATCCTCCTCGCATCTCTTCTATCTGGCCCTGTGCTTGCTCGCCTTCACCAGCTCTGTCACAGCGGGACCCGAGACCCTCTGCGGGGCTGAGTTGGTGGATGCTCTCCAGTTCGTGTGTGGAGACAGGGGCTTTTATTTCAGTAAGTAGCCTCCCTCTTGCTGCTCTGTGGATTTACAACTGCGGGGAGTGTGCGAAGAACTGAATGACTGCCTGTGGCTGGCAGCCTTCCTCAGCCTCCGAGATTCCTCACCTTAACGCGAGCCTAGTGTTTCAGCGGGGCCGTGGCACGTTTTGCAGATTTGGGATGGAGTTTTCCTCCTTAGCAGTTCATCTTTTAACTACTTCCCACTAGGCTTTTCCGCAACTGTTCTGCTCTGCCCTCACTATTCCATTCCTTCCGGGGGAAAGACAGGACAAAATAGCCCTGGGGGATTGGGGTTTTGGTTTTCCAGACCTGTGGGTGTACATGGCAACATATGTGAACGTGTAGGGATGTTTTAAGTGCCAGGTCACTTGGAGGAAACTAGGAAGGTGGACTTGGCAAAGGGGCACATCCCAGATGTCTCCATGTGATATGAAATCACCCAAACAGACAGAAGGTGAGAGTTACTGAAAGGCACATTTGCAAAGACACAGGCTCTCGCTCAATGCAAACTGAAATGCTGAGTTCATTTGCCCTTGGTTCACACTGACCTTGAGTCTTTGTTGTTGCCTCCCTTTGATGTCACCCTTCTCTGGGGCTCTCCAGTGATGTCTCCATCTGGAAAAGGGTTTCTGACAAGTGCAAGGTCACTTATCCCATAAGTAGGTCTCAGGTGATTAAAAAGTCAACAGTCAATAGAAAGGAGACAGCCAAGTCCATGCTTGCGGATAAATAATAAACACAAACGGGAGTCCCTGCTGTCTGAGGGAATGGATCACTTAGAGAACACACCTCAGAGGCATCTGGCTCATGTATGTTACAGGACACTGAGTGATGGAAAGCCAGATGCTTGTTCTGTTTAATTCTTTGCAAGTTTAGAGAGTTTCAGGAAACTGACACTCAGGTCTTCAGGACTGTGAATCATTCTTAGAGGTTCATGTGGCTTAAGTGTAGACAGCTTACCTCAGTTACCCACTAGGCTTTGAATAGCTCCTGTGATGACTCACACACTTCCAGTCTCTCTCTTCTTCCCAGGAAGGTGTGTGTGTGAGAGAGAGAGACTGGAAGGAGGGTTCTGTGAGTGTAGCAGGCTGGGATGGGAAGGGAGAAAGGGAAGAAGAGCTCGATAGGCATGTTGATGGTCTGTACTCATCGTAGATTCGGTGACGAATAGCTTTTCAACAACTAGTGACAGAGAGTGAGAAGTACTTGCTACTCTTTGAATGGGCAAATTCCCACTCTCTGTTCCCAGCCAACGCTTCGAGTGAGTTCATTTATTTTTCTGGCAATAAAGCAAGTCTATCCCGTTCTCTGTTCCTGTGCAGACAAATGAGTCCATTTGGTGAGTGCTTTCTGAATAGCAGACACGTGTTACCTTCAGAATATCTGGCAGAAGGCAAATGTGTCACATCGACATCACCCAGCGATGGCTTGTCACTACTCTTTACTTTGCTACTACTGATCCACATTTTAAAAAATGAATAAGTGGGTCTCAGTTATTATGCCCAAGAGGATCTTTTTTTTTGGCTTTGATAATCCATTTGTGCCATTTCCTTTTATCCAGTTCACTAGGTGATGGCCGAGCCCCCAAGTGTCTTGGGTTATGTGCCAGGTTGAATTGCCATATTTGATGTGACATGCTCCAGGATTTCCATGCACAGTGCATTGGAAACTGGGATCTTTCTATGACTGGGATGTTTACAATTAAATGACAAAAAATGAGAAAGAAAAAAAAAATCTGATCCCAAGTTACCCTTTGATACTTATATATGTTCACACAAAGAATTAAGGGTATTGGACAACTATGATGGAAACTGATTTCAACTCACTGGAAGGCATTCTATCACTCAAATGATCAGATTTTACAAATGTGCTTTAGTTCTATCTTAATAATTTGAATGGGGAAGGTTCTACATGGCAACTCTTAATGTATAGAATATAACTCTGGATAGAAAGTGGTTTTATAAATTGTTTTGTTATTGAGAGTCTAGGTTTCAGAAGTCCTGGTTTACAGCACTCTGTGACAATGTAAACTATTTGTCTGACCTAAACTTTAATGCACAAAAGTATTCTTGTTAATTTTCTAGTCAACTGGACTAGCCTTTTTGCCCAAGAGAAGTTAACCCCTTTAAATTGTTTCATTCAGAACATTGATAGAACCTCTGCTATGTGTAACACACTGTACAGGCATGAGTGAGATACCTAGAAATGAATGAGAGATTAACTTTGCCTTCAAGGAACTCACAGTCTAGTTAGGAGGTTAAAAAAAAAATATTATCAAGTATCATAAAGGAAAATAATCATGGAAGAAAAATACAATCCTTTATGCTTTTCCTAAATATTTTTCCCATTTTTAAAATCAGCTGACCAAGAGCTACCCTCTCAATGGGCTCCTTGATACCAAAGGCCAGATTGTTTACCATTGAATCCCAGTATCTAGCTCAATGCCTGGCTGATATAGCTGCGGCTCAAGTTTGACTGTTGAACTGGCAGGACTGAATTGAATTGAATCCCATTGAATGTAATGGCATGACTTGTTTGGGATCTTAGTCTTTAGAATCATCAAGAATTAGGTTTGTCAGGTACTTTGGACAATTCTTCCTGCCTCATATTTACCCAGCTATTTGATAAAACTTTATCTCTTTTCAACTGAATACAAGGTATGCCAACAATGACTTAGAGGCGGCATGCATTTAGATCCTCCCTAAGCTACATCGATGGTCTGTTTCGTGTCTGAGCCAATTATTCTTAAAGGCATTAACTGTTGTCAACAAATTTTATTGAGTTTCCTTTTTGTCCCTTGAGATTTACTGTGTGTGAAGAAGTCAGCTCTAAGCATTTACAGCCTTTGAAATAGTTTTTAGAGGAAAGCAGTCTTCCCTACCTTTATCCCCTGTCAATTGACTCTTATTATTGTTTTTACCCCTTTCAAAGTTTTATTGTGGTTGCGTGGTTCATTTTAAGCTGCTTCAAATCCATTTTGAATGTATGGATTTTTTCGAACTGTCGAAGGGGGTTTCTGATCTTAGTTTGAAATGCAAACATCTAAAAAAAAGTTTACCTCCCTAACTATCTTTTTGACTGGGCCAGAATATTTAACAAGGGAAATTTTTAATCCTATTAAGAGACAGAACTGTCCTGAATAACTTTTTTTTTGGGGGGGGATAACACTTATTTTGTATCGATCAACCCAATGTTCTAAATGAGTTCCTATTTCTCTACAAGCCTAAGTTCCACTAGAGCACAGAGCTTGCCACCTTTCTCGATTATCTGTTTTGTAAACATCTTCCCAGCATAAGTGCAAAAGTTCCTCTATAATTAACACAGGTTCACCAGACATTATATCCAATGAAAGTTGCAAAGAAGAGCTAAGTACTGATTCTTCCCTATGTATCATAGTAAGAGAGCATGTCAACCAGTCTTATACTTCCACAGTCTTGGGAGAAAAATGGTGGCCTAATGGAGTTGGCACACTGGGAAAGAGCTAGCTATTCTCTTTCCAGATTGATGGAGGAGGCTCATAGAGAGCAGTTTGTCACAACCTTGCTGTGCATGGAACAGAGCAAGAGGAAAAGAGCTTCAAGAAAAATAGGGGAAGTTCAGCTTGCCGTAGATACTATTTTTGACAGTCATGGTGATTAACCATTTTAACATATGCTTTAGAGGCTTGTGGAATTTCTCTCCTTGGAGATACTTTAAAAATTGACAGACAACCAACCACCTTGAATGGTTTCAATTAAGAGCAACCAAAAGAAAGCGAGTTTCTGGGGTCCTTTTTAGTTTTAAGAGTCTATAAACAGTCCCTTAAATAAACTGTATATGCTTTATCTCCGCGGTCTGGGAAAAAGGAGAAGTAAATCAATTAGAAAGGAAAGTTGGATACCCTTTTGGTTAGTCCAGATTTATAGCTTTTGTAAAATATACTTCCAATGCACACTTATTAAGAACAGGTCTGAATAAATGAATGGCATTCTTCATGTGTTAAAACATACTGTTTTATAAAGAGGTTAAGTAAAACTTTGCAATGAATTTCATTGTTATTGATTGCAACAACCTTCCTAGATTGAGGTTATTATTATTAAGTCAAGCTTCTTTCATTTGAAATATAGTGCTCAGAAAACTGCTCCCAGACCTGTCATTCATTAGCTGTATGACTTTGGCAGGCATTTAAACTTCCTGGGCCAAAATGTCCTTGTCTATAAAACAAGGGGATTTTGTTCAAGTAAATGACCTCTTCTAACTTTTAACAGACTCATAGTCTAGGTTGTAATTAACAAGGATTTGGTACTATTCAAGAAAGGAGAATCTTGGATTAAATAGTGACCAAAGAACATTTTAGACTCCTTTATCTTCTTCACATAGTTTCTGTTCATCTCCAGATAGGGGACCCCACCTACTTAAAGCAAGAGAAGCCAATGCCTTTGTTTTATTTTGTTTTAAGCTGAGTTCCAACCCCTCAGGGATGGAATAGAAGCTCAGACATGACCAAATACATGCAAGTCATCTGGCCAAAGAAGCACACACCTCATGAAAACAGATTGCCATTTTTCTTTGCTAGGAAGGACTAACTGACAGTTCTCATCTTTACATTTTTTTCAGTCTCCTGAAAGTAAGGACAGTTAAGTAGGTCAGTTTTTAACTGCTCTTTATAAATTAGAGGGGCAGATTGAATCTATAGTCTTCTAA
This sequence comes from Oreotragus oreotragus, assembly GCA_006410675.1. Lineage (NCBI taxonomy): Eukaryota > Metazoa > Chordata > Mammalia > Artiodactyla > Bovidae > Oreotragus > Oreotragus oreotragus. Next base: position 274,022 of record SJYX01023380.1, on the reverse strand, counting down.
ACCTTGACTAAAAGCCTTTTCCCAGGCTTTTAAGACTGTCTATCCAATTAAAGAAGAGAGCACAGCACTGGGAACACCCAAAGACACGCTCAGCCACCTCTAGCATTGCTTTGAGTGGGGCTGGATTTGAGCTACGCCATTTGCATTCCTTGGCTTGGCACCCCTTAGACCTCCAGCTATGCATTTGTGTGACAGCTGGTCAAAGTTAGAGGTACAGTCACTGGCTGTGACTTTCTCTTTGAAGCTAATTGGAACATGTGGGATTTGACCTTGGCCCTGGTCTCATTAGCACCACTAAGCTAACAGGCCACAAATATTCTTAAAGAGAAACAGTAAGTTTTCATATTGACCTTCACTAGTGGCTGCTGCTCTTTAAATATGCCAAGAGGACTAGTCTGGGAAACCAAGGGACTTCTAAGAAAGTGATGATTTCTGTGCAAGTTTAGAAAATAGTGCAGTATTGCAAATGCAATAATTTGCATTTTTCTGATATGGTCAAGCATCTCAAGACCATCTTCTCCCTGATGAACAAGAAGCAAGAGAGGGAAGGAGTCAAGGCCAAGTGTGGTCTGTACTGCCAAGAATCCAGGATGTGAATTCTAGCTCTGTAACTTACTTGGTGGGTGGCATCGAGCAAGTCACTTAACCTCTTTGTTCTTCAATTTCCTCATCTCCAAAACAAGGACTACCTCACAGAACTGGTTAATCTCTTTGAACATATTAAATTAGAATACTGCCTGGTACATGGTAAGCATCATAAACACATTAGCAATTATACTTATTTATTCTCTTCTGGGATCAGTCACAGAGCCTACTGCAAACGTCTGGGCAGCCCAATTCATTACACACTCATTTCCCTTGATGTGTGCTAAGTTGCTTCAGTCATGTCCAACTCTGTGAAATCCTATAGACTGTAGCCTGCCAGACTCCTCTGTCCATGGGATTCTCCAGACAAGAAAACTGGGATGCATTGTCATTTCCTCCTCCAGGGGATCTTTCCAACCCAGGGATCAAACCCGGGTCTCCTGCATTGCAGGCAGATTCTTTACCATCTGAGCCACCAGAGAAACCTATTTCTCTCTGTAGGGGCAGCTGATAAAACCTGTTGCTAATAGTAACACTTGCAGTAGTATCAGTAGCACAAAGGATGTCTTATGCTTGACTAGCATTCTCATTTTTTCAAAATCCAATTGTAAGAGCTCGCTCACTTTGTCTTTACCCGTCTTAGAAGGTAAAAATCATTGCTTCACTGGACAAGTGAGAAATGTGAGACACAGAGAGTTTGTGATTTACCTTATTGGGTGGATCCAGAACCAAAGTCAAGGTCTCTTGTGTCCAAGAAGCATGTCCATCTGCCCATTCACATTGTTTAAAGGTCCAAAGTGTTGCAGTGTAGAGATATGCTTCCAAAAAGCCTTGGCCTCTTCTGGGAGAGCAGGAACAAAAACCCCTGGGGGCGCAGTTGATTCTGAACTTCTTTGAAAGGAGACTCAAGGGAGACATCCATGGAATGACCCTACAGTTTACCTTCTAGAAAAACTTAGGAAATATTTATAGAGTTTCTTCAGGCTGCCCAAGAAAAGCTTCTTTGATTAGAGGCTGCTGCCATTTGCGTCCCTTGCCTCCACAGCCTGGACTCCACTCAGATGGCATACTGCAGCTCCCCGCTGAGCACAAGGATATGCCTCATGATCTGGGGGACTCCTTCCTTTGGCCAACTTCAACTTGTCTTCTTTCTTGGCCACCGAACCTCCAGTGCTTCTTTCCTAGTGGCCATGAGTTCTGCTGTTTTTCCTCAAAGACCTACTGAAGGAGAACTGTTGGTCGGGCCAGGCGTCTCTCTCTCTGGGTTTTATGAGAGGTGGTAAAGGAGGAGTGGTCATAAGGCAGCCTAAGCCTGGGAGAGCCAGGCAGGAAGTGTCTTCCCCAACTTGACCATGAAAGGCACTGCAGAAGGTTTGGATGGGAGGCTCGCACCAGTGCAGGTGCCTCTCAGCCAGGTGCTTGAAGACCGTCAGTATTGGAAGGTCTCAGATGTTATGGCTGGTAGGCTCATAACTCCATTTTGGACCCAGAAGAGTGTTGGTGTTTTCCAAACAGCTGGGTCTCTGTATACTTAATGTAGATATCATGGACCATGCCAGTATTTCTCAAGGCCTCTGTAAAGAGCCAACCTCAAGCCTCTAGCTGACTTTCTTCTGATTTCAGAGCCTACACCAAAGAATCAGACACTCTGCAAACAGGCAGGAAATTTCTCCCAAGGAGATTGCTCATTGTTCTTCATAATGGGTTACGAAACCTTTGCCCTTTTATGCAGCCAGAGCCTTTGACAACCATGGTGGCAAAAAATCATTCCTGTACTGAGCTGCCGCCCTGGCAAAGCTCCATCCTACACCTCTCCATGGAACATCGGCAAGCTCTTACATCACAAAGAATTACTTTTGGTTGCCTGGAAAGTTCAAGTCCCCAGGCCTTATTAGCTGTTAAACTAAGGAGATGACAACAGAACATTTCACTTGTCTTTATCTATATGTGAGATCATGTTTAAAACATAGCAAAGAGCTGTTATTTGACGTGTGATTCTTTAAGTGCAGTAAGTTGTATGCTTATTTAATGCATTGTTTAGTCTCACATTGGCTAAAGCCCCTTAAAGAAGCACTTGGCAAGCTCTGGCTTTTCATTCTTGGCATAGCTGCCCCTCTTACTGTTTCACTGAACCTTAAATACCACAAAAAACCCTTCACTTACTTTACATCTGGCATATTACTTTATGCAATTGGCCAGAACTTTTGCACATGGCCCTCTGCATTTGTCCGAAGGTAATTAATGGCTTTGCAATATTTGATCAGCAGCAGCGTGGACACAAAGAGAAGTTGTGCAATCAGCAGAGACCACACAGTCTTTTAAATGAAAACCTTTTTTGCATTAAATGCTCAGGCGTTGTGCAGGGATAAGGGTTTCCATGCCAAAAAAAAAAAGAGAGAGAGAGAGAGAGAGAGAATGGGCATGCTGAAGTCCCTGGGAAGATACCTAAGAACCTGATTCTTGATTAAGTATATATCTCTGTAATAAAACTACCTAATTGTTCACAGAAAGTAAAATTGAAGATTGCTATAAGCTTGGAAGGCCTTGAAAAATAATCTAGTCAAACATGAGAAGTTAAACTCAGAAAGAAGGGACATGTCCAAGGTCATGCCCCTGCTAATTAGTACAGGAAGAAGGAGGAGACACTCTTGATTCTGTTTCCTAATTTCATGCTGTGTTCTACCTTTATCTGTGATGCACCATGCTTATGTCTAAGTTAACTGATAAATTTCAGTGACCAGGAGATGCCTTCAATCAGTCTCACCCAAATGAACATAGATCTTGTTGATGCTCTCTTTCCAATGAATTTCCTGAGATTGAAGTTAGAGAGTTCAGAGAGTGAGAGACTGTTACTCCCTTGCTGTAGACATTTGTACAAACCAAAGGTATTCCCTGCCTTTTTCCTATACCATGCACTTGCCCTTTCAATGTGCCTGGGGCATTCCAAATCTACTTCAGGTCATGATTTAAAGTATTATTATATATTATATTATTCTGACTCTTTGGTCACTTTCTCCAATGTCAACTTGGGTAGGACTGCTTTGGAATGACTTAGCAAAGCTGTGCTCCTGGAAAATCTGAAACAGTCTGACGAGTCATTGGATCGGCTTCTTTTCTGGAGATTTCTCTGACGGCCCTAAGCCAAAAGAAATTTACACCTGATTTTTTTTTTTTTTTTTTGCACGTTTCCAAGCAAATATTCTATAAATCTCTTCAGATTTTTTCTTCTTTCACCTGTGGTCTATCTGAGGTACTAGAAAGGCTATTGGAAGGGTTTTTTAAGCTTTCAGAATGGGTTAGTCATAGAGTCAATTCTGTGAGTGTTTCTGAGAAGATGGTCCTACCTCTGTGCCATTTACCCTGATGAAATGGGTCTTTCATCAGAGGCAAGTGATGAAGAAAGTCTGTGCTGAGCCAGCCTACATGCAACCAACTCCTGATAATCTGTGAAACTGGGGAAAGGAGCACGAAGGGTAGGAATTCTGGATTCAGCTGACTTGGGGGCACTATATACATTTCAGCCTCCTCACTCATCCTTCGTTCCTGCCTCCAGCCCCAGCCCTTTTGTAAGACCAAGTGGCATGTCTTAAAATTCTACTTTATTCTCCGGCTCCCTACTCACCTCCCCCAGCAGTGCCATGGGCAACAGGATTTCTCAACCTCAGCACTATTGACATTTTAGGCCAGATAATTTTTTGCTGGTGAAGAGGGACTATCCTGTGCATTGTAAAATGTTCAGCACCGTATTTGATTGACTTCTACCTTCTAGATGCCAGAAGTCCCATCCTCGAAATTGTGACAATCAACAATCTGTCTAGGTGTTGCCAAAATCCCTGGGGAAGGGGATGGTGCAAAATTATACCTTGTTGAGGACTATTGGACTAGAGCTGGCTCTGGAAGAAAAGCAACCAGAGAGATGGGAAAGCCATGAGTGCAAGAGATACACAAACTAATAATCAGTCACTGGCTAACGGGGTCTATGGTTCATTACCCAGAGTAAAACAATGAGAAGAATTACTGGAGTTTTGAAAGCTTCTCTCTGAAAATAAAACTCTCTTCCTATAGGCTACCAAAAAAAAAAGGTGTTTGCAAGCCTTTCTTTTTGTCTGATAGCTATGGAACTCATTTATTTTAGTAACAGAAGTATGGAAAGGCAGAAATAAGCAACATTGCATGCTTAGAAGTTTGAGTATGACAACTTGGAATAAATGAAAAAAAAAAAGTGGTTTTTCTTTGACTTCAGTATTTGTGGCTGTTTCTGTCTTGGTCATAGGCTTTCAATTCAGAGTGAAAAAGCCTGGTTCCTTTTCTCTGCTTGTGTCTTTCCTATTTGAGTATCATTATAGTCATTTTATTATCTATAAACAGGCCCACCAGAAAGCAAAAAAGGGATCAATAAAGTATTACTTTGGAAATCAGAGGTTCCACATTTGGGGCTCACCCAGCCCCTTTACTTAATAGCTGTATGCTCTTGAAGAAGCCACTTAATTTCCTTGGGTCTTATATTCCTCACTTATAAAATAAGAATTAAAAATACTATACCACAGAGTTCTTTTAGGGCTCAACTATAGAGAGGCTTTGGAAACTGAAAGAGAATCCAAATATGTCACTATTAGTGGACTGAATTGAATAGTGGTTTGACTTTAGCCTTTAGTGACTTTGAACCATTAGTTCAATGGTTCTGCAATAATTACAGTGTATAAAAGTTAATTTGGTGGTGTAGCTTCTCAAGCTAATTAATTAAAAATAAAAGCATGCTTGTATCTTCTATTCATCTATCACTTTGAATTTAGACCATCCAAAAGTCTATTAATGGATCTTCAGAATGCTTACTCAGTATTACTGTTTATATCCTTATTGGAGAAAGTATTTAAAAACAATAACAACAACAACAAAAGTGGGACCTATCACTTTAACACACTGAGCTTGCTCAAAGAGTTAGTTTCTAGATAGCGGTTAGGTAGTCACTGAGGTACCACACATAAGCAAAAAGATTTCCATTCTCTCAAGTCAGCTACTGATGATTTTTGCTTACACTCAAAGAAGCAATGCTCAGCAGAGGGAATATACTCAGTAATCAAAAAAGTATCTTTTTACTCGCAGTATCTTTGTCCACCTCAACTGCTTCCTTATCATAGTCTGACTTAGAAGAATTGAATTTTTTGTTTGAGCATGGCTTTGGTGAAATAAAAGTTCTGAGTCTGATCACCATATGGACATGTGGCTCTTCTAGCCCAGAGACTTTACATACAGCCACTCCTAGAGATACAACATTTGATGTAGAAACCCACAGTCAAATACTGGTTACTGCCACCATGAATTATCCTTTCTTTTGAGTTCTTTCAAACAACAACAACAACAACAACAACAACAACAGAGACTAAGTTTTAAAAGTTTTTTTCTGTCCTCTGCAGCATGCAGGGCACTTAATAACACTCCTTGACTTGATGTTTAAAAAGGCATTCCAAAAGCTATCTCCTTNCAACAACAACAACAACAACAACAACAACAACAGAGACTAAGTTTTAAAAGTTTTTTTCTGTCCTCTGCAGCATGCAGGGCACTTAATAACACTCCTTGACTTGATGTTTAAAAAGGCATTCCAAAAGCTATCTCCTTCTAACAGTCCCCAGGGAATACCCCATGACTTTGCATTTGCTACTGCTGCCATTGTGGATCTGAGATTGAAGGTATAGAAGGAAAAAATCTACCTGAGGTGTCACCCCTTGGGACTCCTTAACTGTGGCCCCAGTGAAAACTTCTAGATCAACAGTAAGCTAATTCTAGTCAACAGGGAATTTTTAAGAGCTATCATAGGATTCCGCACAAATAGATTTCACCTATAAGAATGGTTTTGAGAACAGAACCTCCATTCAATTCCTCTTACTTCAACTGAGGCAAGCATACTAAAAGGACAAGTGACAGGCAAGGGAAGATATGTAACAAATGGTATATTCCTGGCAAATAAATCCTAAGGTAGGTATAACAACAAGAGCACCAGCCTTCAGAGAACACAAGAGCTTTCTCCTTACCAAAGTAGAACTGAAGAACTGGAGAGGTAGAAAGAACCATACAGAGCAATCTTGTCCAGTGTTCTTACTTCCCAGATGAGGGAAGCAAAAATCCAGAAAAAACATGATGTGCATGAGGTCACAAAGCATGCTGATGGGAAAGCCAGCACTGTAATTCAGTCACCTCACCCTTCTGTTTAGGGCTCTTTGCATAGCTGGATGTTTTAAACTTAACCGTGATAAACCCATATGAAGGTCGCACTAGTAACCACAGTTCATAAACTCAAAGTGAACAGCTATGTCATATTCTTCTGGTGTCATGCATCAGAATAGGCTTTGAAAAGTTAAGCCCTTAACCACTCACAAGAGCTTTTCCCCAGTTTCCATCACCCATTTGGATAATATTATCAAGTCTTTTTATCCCAAATCTGATCAACCTGACTGTAAGACTATGGATCTTCATAGACTCTAATAGTTTGATGGTTTGCAGGCTTAAAACAAACAAAAAGGGGAAGAATGAATTTCCGTTTTAGAGGCCATTTTCCGTTTAGAGGCCATGTGACTTTAAAATGGCCTCTAAAATGGAAATTCATTCTTTCCCTTTTAGCAAGTTGATTGGTTGATGCATTTTGTATTGCTTATTAACTCAGAAGCTACCCAAAACAAAAGGTATTCTTGATGCATTATTTCTGTCTCTAAACATTCCTGACTTGCTAGTCTTCCATGAAGGCCTTCCATGAAGAAGCTTAAATTTTCCTACGTATTTTGAGTTTTATGTTTCTTTCCATTAAAGTTTCCAGCCGTTCATAGACATATTTAGTTTGGCAGAAGGTAGTGGTGACTCATGGAATGAAGAAATTTGAAAGCAAAGCTACTGAAATGGATCTAATTTCTTTTTTGGGGTAATTTGGGAGTGAGCAATTGATAATTTGTCTAATTTTTCCTGGTTTCATCAGCTGCCATACTGCCAAATATTTGTTCCATATGGATGCTTTGTTATTCCTGAAACATGTAACAAATTTCAGCTGCAACTATATCTAATATGGTCAAAGGGTAAGACTATTGTTGGCTCATTTTCTCATTGTTTTTGGCTGGACACCCTCAATCAATGGCTATTGAGTGAAAAAGCAGGATCATATTGAAACCATTTTCAGCATGTTCCTTCCTATGGATCCAACCATTTCACTCTGAGTTTGTCAAGCACAGCAAATGTTCTCTATTAAAGGGATGGTTATGTTTTAGGCATAGATGCCACTGCCAGCTAATTTCATTCACCTAATAATTCCACTCTCTCCATTTGGTATAGAGATGTTTTTGGCTCTCCAAAGTGTCCTCCTCTGAGTCTTGCCTCTCACTATAGAACAGATATTTGGAGATAGATTTTGAGAAGATCAATGACCTACTCCCACTGCAGGTATTATTTCAGGGTTACTTTAAGAGAGACATCCTGAGGGCCCTGAAACATATGAATCATAAGACTTGTAAAAGTATTAGTGCCACAAATCTGGCTGGCATTTCTGTAGATTTACCAGTACTTTGCATGCAATTATGGAGATCTCCCTTACCAGAGAAATCAGACAAGGATTCAGTAACATTGCTCTCAACCACCATCAAAATAAGTCCTTCTGGCTTATTTCTGGCTGGTTCTGAAGTAGGCACTGATTACTTAGTGTCTTAAAGTCATTCCATGGGTAATTGGTTTCAATCAATAAAAATGATTTCGATGCTGCCCTGCAAAAATAACGAACAAAATAGTCTATCTCTTAGACGAAGCAAGACTTCACTGAAGGCAAGTGAAAGTGTTTTGTGACAAGAAATAATCTCTTATTAATGATGGGGAAATTGGGTTTAATTAACAAATGTTACAGTGTCACATAGTAAAACTACAGGTTAGTGTAGATGGATCTAGAGTCTTGCTACTCAAAGCCAGCTGAGAGCTAGTTAGAAATTCAGAACCAGGGGCCCTACTCTCAACTAATTAAAAGAAAATCTGCATTTTTGCAGATACCCGGGAGATTTTATGCACATGAGGGTTTGAGGAGCCCTGGTCTACCGAATCACAGGAAATAGCCAATACCTGCTGACTGATATCTCTCTCTCGTCTAAGAGAGAGAACACAAAATATTCAGATCTAGACTTTCACTAAGGAGTAGAAAAATGGTGTTGGGGCCAAACTTGCTTGTGATGGTTAACAATGTATATGCTGATTCGACAGTATCAAGTCCTAATCCTCTGAAGTTGGTGGAGCCTTTCCTCAGAGGAAATATAGAACTGCTCCATGCATAACCCCATGGCCTGACCTTCTGTGAACTGGAAATTGGAACTCCTAATTGCTGTGGCTGCAGTTTCCAAACCCATCACTGGGGCCAGGAACTGAGATCCAGGCCTTAAGATCTTGCCAGTTTCTTTTTCAATAGTTACATTTTTAAGAACAGCCAAGCAAGAGTCCTTTAAAAAAATATTTCTAATTGCATTGAGGGGAGAAATGTGTGTTTTACTCATATCATATTGCTGCCTTTGTCATCCTCAGCCAGCTTCTAGTATTATTTCTTCTAGCTTCAAGTTGATTAGTTCCATTAGGATTCCCATTGGGATGTAAGAGAAATAGTTTTAAACTAAGAAAAAGTGGATTTCTGTCACTTACTGAGAGGTGAGGAATAAACTTTAAATCTGCTTTTCAAAGGGACAGCTGTTTTCCCAACTGATAGCCTTCACTAGACCCATTCTGGAGCTGGGCTGTTTCCCCAGGATGAGCCCGTTAGTGAAGGTCTGGTTATCTGAAAGACATGGCTTCCTCAGAAAGACATGATGCCTCAGCTGGGTAGGTAGAAGTGAGAGAAAGCCAGTTTGTAACTTCTCTTCCTTGAATGACACTAAAAGAAAAGGAGGATTTGCACTGAGGAGTCAAGGAATCTTGGATTTACTCAGACCTCTTCCAGGAAATAGCTTGATAAATTTGGTGATTAGTTCCATGGGTCTTCAAACCTGTTTCCACTGGAACAATGGTATTAGGATGAACCAAGACAGTCTGCTTCTGAAATGGCATTATTGGGATCTCTTTTCACAATTTTCCAGGGGTAGGGGAGGGGAATAAGCCATGGATAGAATGTTTATGTTTATTCACAAACATTTTTCTTAAAATTTAAATACCTGCCACATCTTCACTGTATTCAACTCTAGGATAAGGTGGTATTGGACTTAGCTCACACATATATATTGAATTTGTTTAGACTTAAACCCACAGCATTTTAACACAACAATATCGCTGACTCTTTGGCGCTCTACCCATTGAAAGAATGTTGACAAGATAATTTCTAAGACCTTTCCAGAACTGACATTTATTGTAATTTCGTGGAAATCTGTAAAAATCTTTAAGGGATCTAACTGGGTGTGGATCATGTATATTGCCTTATTAGCATTCTTCTTTCATTGCTGTTGTTCCGTAGTTTAGTAAACTGTATGGATGTAAAATTATAGCACTAACTAATCAATTCCATTATAGCATCATTGGCTAGTCATGTGCTCTGTCCTAAGCAACACCCAGGGGAGGATATAGCCATGCCTTCAAAGAGGTTTCATAACAGCAAATAAGGACTCATTATATATCAAGCAAAAAATATGTACTGGCATCCATTTATAATCACATCCCTCAATGTGGTTCTGCAAAGACTTGCACTGTAATAGTTTTTCTATCATATTCATTGTGCTATCAAATTGGTATCACAATGGATTCTTTCTGGACTTGGACCTTTATGCATTTTCTCATTCTAATCTCTCATTATTATGGCATCATAACTGGGTCCCTTCAGAATTTCATTGAACTTATTATGAGATACTTAATATCATGGCAACTCCAGATTAAATTGCACAGGAAATCAGCATTGTAAAAGAATCTTAAATAAAGTTGTAGTAAGCAATGTAAAAAATTATATCAATCAGACCACCCCAAGCTTGATTCAAACAGGAATAATTCTCCCCTATTTTATTCCAGTTCACTTGACTCATTGAATGCCTTCTAGTTAGCAAAACATGAAATGATGAAAGGAATGAGTACGCACTGCCCCTGCCCTCACAGAGTTAATACTTTAGAACAGATGTCACCAAATGGTCCCAGACCCTACCCCCACCCCACCTGAACCTAGTCAACAAATACATTCTCTTTGATCTACTTGATAAGTTTTTCAAATTTTGAAATTTTAAAAATTAAGAGATTTTAAATAGAGACAAAGATTAGCAGCTTCCCTTAAAAAACTGGGTGATCTCACTTTGCTGGCTGGTGTTCCTGCATGGCAGCTATAGGCTAAATCCTTCTAAGTGGTGTATGTCCCCCTCCAGCTGATCACAGTACCTTAGGGCAGGGATCCCCAACCTCTGGGATCTAATGCCTGATGATACAGGGTGGAGCCGATATAATAATAATAGAAATAAAGTGCACAATAAAGGTGATATGCTTGAATCATCTTGAAACCATCTCCACCCCCTGGTCCATGGAAAAATGATCTTCCAGGAAACCAATCCCTGGTGCCAAAAATGTTGGGGACACTGCCTTACAGGCTTGATTTATTCATCTGTGTACCCATATGGCCTCAGCATACATCCATCCCTGACACTCTTGTTCCAGATATGCAAGATTTCCTTGGATACCAATCATATATCCCTCTTTTTATTCAATTCAACACTCAATTCTTGCTTGTGTACTGTCACCCAGGCACTAGGATAGCCACTGCCAATGCATATGAATAAGATACACGTCTTATTTTTAACAAACTCTGCAGCTCTCCTCAAACATAGCAAGAGTACAGTTCAGGTAGCATCGAAAAGACAAGAAAATCCCCCTGGTAAAGAAAAAAACCTAAATCTGAAAAACTGGACATTCAATTTAGAGATCATCAAAGAGATATTTCTTCAAGAGCAAGTGGAGTTTTTGGTCAGTGACCTTGTAAAGCAGGAAAGGCCAGGTTCCCAGCCAGAGCGATGGACACGTTGCGCAATCACTCAGAGTGTTTAGGACAGTGGAGACCATCAAACCCAACTCTTCAGACAAAGCGAGTTGTAGCATTGTAGTTTGTTTTGCACCAAGATCCAGAACAGCTGTTACCAATTCGCTGGAAGATTACACATGTGTGCCTCCTTCCATTCCCATCACTGTTGAGGTTCCCCTCATCACTCACTGAAACTATTGCAACAGCTTCCTCAGTGATGGCTCTGTGTCCAATAGTGCTTGACACCAGCCATCCCACCCATGAGATTAATCTTCCTAAAGCACAGTCCTAATCACTTTATCCCTCTTCTAAACAATTTGCAGTGACCATTCGTGGCTAAGTAAATTGAATCCAAACTCCCCAGCTTGATGGTAACGCATTTTATACAAGGCCTCTATCTAACTTCCCAAATGTATTTTAGTTTGGGATGTTTTGTTTCTAATGTCTAACTAGTGTTTCCCTACAGCAGTGTTCACAAACTGGCAGTCTGTAAGTGATATCTAGTTTTCAAAATTATTTTGTTTGGCAAATACAGTGTTTTCATGAAACTGAATTATCTGTCAATATTTACTAGATGACTCTTTCCTCTAGATTGGCCCATATTTTCTGCTTTACCAAAATCCTCACCATTCTCTATTGCCTTATTCTGGTCCACTTCACTCCTTTATATGACTTGCACGGCTCTGATAGGCATCTGAGTTTACACATGCCCCCTACATATTCCAACATCCAACTTAGACAATTTACTACCACATGTTTTATTTTCCTGAGTTCTTCTTCTGTTCCTCTCTTAAATGTCACCTCCTCTGTAAAATTTCCTACCAGATGTTAACTCCCTTTCCTCTGAATAGCAATAATATTCCTCTAACAACGCCCAATCTATCCTATATCATGTGTGTGTGTGTTTATTGAGTATTCATGCTTGATGCCATCTAGTTAACTAAAAGCACCTCAAAGGTGAAGGCCATTGAGTCCCACCTACCCCCTTGTACACAGATGGCACAGGCTGTGTTTGCATGGAATTAATTAAGTTATCCATTTTCCTTTGGCCTGTCAAGCCCGTAGTAGTTGTGTATACCCGTTAAGAAGGCAGTCACTCAGTTGACAGGCACACATGGCTGAGTTAGAAGGACTTTTAGGCATTTTCAAGCAGGGAGTGAGAAATGCTGTATCTAAAGGGAACTACTGAGGGAATGTAGGTAAACAGAACATGATCCTTTTCGTTGGAAGCTGCTATGATCTTCAGATTAAATCGCTATCACATGTCTCGCAAGGAACTTCAGCAAACTTTTTGTATGCTCATTTTGTGTCAGAATTACAGGAGTCCCTCCATTCGTGGGGGCCTGGCTGAAAGAGTGGACTGAGCCAGTGCCAGGTAGAGCACAAATGCCCCAGAAAAAAAAAAAAGCAAGAAATCCTCAAAGCAGAGATTTTCTGAATTAAACAGAAATCCAACTATGAATGCCTGGGTATACTTGAATATTTCTTCTGTTACCAAAGAGATATTAGGTATTAGAAGAAGCTCTGAATTCGAGGTGAAGAGACCCTGAAGAGACTTGGCTTTGTTGATTATAACCTGGGTACCTTTGGGCAGCTCTCTTGCTTGTAAAATGGGTACAGTCAGCCCTTCCCTGCCTCCCAAAAGGGTTTTTTTGTGAGTATCAGTTTAGATAATACCCATGGAGCCATCACAAAATGCTCAGGGAATCAAGGCCAGCTATAAGCTTCCAGAGATGATTTGAAGGAAGTGTTGTTTGAATGGCTTTCCTGGTGGCCTGCAATGTGGAAGACCTAGGTTCGATCCCTGGGTCAGGAAGATCCCCTGGAGAAGGAATGGCAATCCACTCCAGTATTCTTGTTTGGAAAATTCCATGGACAGAAAAGCCTGGCAGGCTACAACCCATAGGGTCACAAAAGCTGGACACAGCTGAGCGAAATACCCACCTGATCTAGACTGGAGTACATACTGAGGTTGCAAGTGGGTTAGCCAGGATGGCATTGAATTCCTGCATCCTCCTCAAGAGCTTCCTCTGCAGCCGTTCCTTTTTGGGGCATGTGTGCTTTCTATGGACTAGAATTACAAGGGCAGAAACAGAAATAGTTGTATTATTGGTCAGTGCGTCTCATAATCCACCATCCCGTGAGTAAGGATAAGAGGTTAATTAAATACATCTCTCGGGCAACAGAAATGATCAAGGCTGTCCCTGGAACACAGTTGCTTCAGAAAGTAGGCTTTTGTTTCAGAGAAAATCTCCCACAGAGAAACATAGAACGCCAAAGAGAACTATAAATAGGACTATCATTTATGTCAATTATAAATAGATTTGCTCCCTTTTGATTAGAAGATTAATGCTAGCTGAAAGTCGGTAGTTGAACAGAAATGAGGGAAAAACTCCTGACAAAATATTATGACACGCTAACAGTTAGACTTGATACCTTTTCCTCCCTGTGGTATTTTCTCTGATTTTCCCTAAATGAAGACTCTCTTCGCATTTGAGTTTAGAATTTAGTTGTTAGTCTTTGAAGTACATTTGTTCATACTTTATCAGCTCTTCAGGATCTCTCCTTACCATCCCGATTAGAACACACACACACACATGCACACGCACACACACACACACATACACACATATATGTTTTTTAAAAATGGAAAAATTGACTATTAAAGTTAGGAATTCAAAAAGGGCAAAACTCTTCCCTCAGACACCTCTCAAGAAGGTCAGTTCAGTTCAGTTCAGTTCAGTTGCTCAGTCGTGTCCGACTCTTTGTGACCCCACGAATCACAGCATGCCAGGCCTCCCTGGCCTCCCTGTTCATCAGCATCCCCCAGATTCACTCAGACTCACGTCCATCGAGTCCCCAAGCTCTATTACCAAAGTTCTCCTTTTCACAAAGGAGACTCTTTCCCGAGTTACTGTGTACATGTGGATTCTCAGCTATTAACATATTAGCAGTGAGCATAATGACTAAAGGGATAAAGTAAAAAATCAGTCTATGAAGGGTCCCAAACTACAGGCTGCAGTTACTGAGCACATGGTCAGATATGCAGTCATTTTCTCTCATTCTGGAGGGAAGAAGATGCAGAGGGATCCCAGCTCTGCAGGCCTACTTAGCCAGCTCCTTGTCCTCTACTTATGTCTATGAGTCATCTCTTTCCAGGGCCAGGGAGAGAAATGGCAGCTTCCCATCCAAGCTGTCTGCCAGGTTCATCCTGGGACGAGGGTTTGTGGATGGAGCAGCAGGGTACCTCCGTGCTGTACCGGGCGCAATGGAATGCATTAGACTGCATGTCTCCCGCCTGCTAGGGTGAGGCAATGGAAAAAGTCTTACCTGAGTCCACCCACCTTGCCTCATGCAAGGTCTTGATGCCAGCTACTCCAGACTCAGCATTAAGAAAGAGGCTGTAGGGAACTCTACTCAGTGCTGTGTGGTGACTTAAATGGGAAGGAAATCCAAGAAAGAGGGGATTTATGAATAAGCCTGGCTGATTCACTTTGCTGTACAGTGAAAACTAGCACAACATTGTAAAGCAGTTACACCTGATAAAAAGAAAGAAAGAGGCTATAGGTAGGGATAACTGGGAGCAAAGGGCAGGTGTGATAAGCAGGGACTAGTCTGGGAGATTCCTCCTCTGCTTCAAATGCCCAATTCTGGTTCCACTGTGGCATATTTTAAAGAGAGCTTAGCTTGTCAACTGGAAATTCTTTGCCTGACCCAAGATTCAGGGGGAGATTTCTGGAAAAACACTAATCAGGGATTTTGAAAGCCTGGCTTCCAACACATAAAGACATCTATTGAATATTTTTAAAGATATAAAATTCTTAGAACCGTTGGACAGGTTTCTGTGTGTGACCACTCTCTTCCAAGTGGCATTGCTCAACAGCCCAATCCCATCAGAAGGCTGACATCATGCAGTTGTGCAACTCCCAGGCATCACAATGTCACTTTGCTCACGGCACTTGCTGTGCGTTCACCACTGAGAAGCCAAGTGGCTTTAGGTTGTAAGTCAGAAGTTCTGAGTGGGATCATTCCTGTGAAACCTGAGTCCTCCGTTCTTCTAAAAAGTCAGAATACATTTGGATCTTGCAACTCAAGAGTGTCAGAGCCAATCATTTCTTCTTTCATCAAAACCCAGGAATCGCACAGTGGGTGGCTGGGGCCATGTTCTCCCTTCCTCTAGTTCCCTTCCCCAACCCCTTCAGGCAGGATTCTCCAGGCTGGAGAGAAAGAAATAGAAAAGAAGCTCTCAGGACTGAACCTCTCTGTTGAGCACGGCATTGTGCTGGACTCTCTGACACAGTGGGATGTGGAAACGTGAGACTGAACATCAGTTTGTTCCCAGACTGCTAGGTAAACAGAAAATAGGAAAGGCGTCTTCCCACGTATCCTGGCATTCCCCATCAAAAATTTGGGGTTCTGTCCAACAGCCCGACTCAGTGGCTAATGTTGACCTCTGACTCGGTTGACCCCTTGATGGGAAATGTTTTAACCAGTTGGGTGATTTCTCAGCTTCAACTATGGAACAAATTTCAAAATTGAGAAGGCAAGACTCTTTCCCATTCTAAAATAGGCTGGCCTAAAATGTTCTCAGGAGCTTCATGAAGAGCTCTAAGTATTGGCTTATTTACAAAGGTGGCAGTGGGCTTCATATTGGGTTAAGTGAAACACTGGCACATGCAGGTGGCCAGCTTTACCTTGCTCCTTCTGTGTGGCTGTCACTTTCAGGGAAATCTAGGACTAGCAGAAGAACAAACTGACCCTTCCCTGGGTACATGCACTCCCCTCTAGGGAGACAGGAGGGAAAACCTTGACAGTCCCCAGACCTCAGGAGTCACTCTAGAGGGTCAGTAATAGCCTTGGTTAATGGCAAGTTTCAGAAAGGAAGCTTCCAAAATTTGGCCACAGTGCCTGTAAAGTGTAATGAGTTTACTCCCTTTTGTCTGGAAGTCATATCTGGTATTTCACGTGGACCTTGAATAGATAGGGTTTTGACAGATGGGGAAACACTGGGTAGAGAAACCAAGTCAACGGAAAAGCATATAAACAGAATGTAGAGGATTCTTGCAGGAGCAAACACTATCCGGTTAGGGGTCACACGCTAGGGGACAGTCGCTCAGGATAAGCCCCAAAAGATAGCTTCGAGCAACATTTGTATTAAAGAATAATAATAGCACTTTCTGAGCTCTTACTGTGTGCACCATCCTATTCTAAGCACTGATATGTATTAACTCTTTTCATCCTCACAGAAACCTATGAAGTGAATTCTCTCGTTCTCCTCACTTTACAAGTGAGGCCACTGAGGCACCCAGAGATATATAACATATTTAAGGGCACATAGATTTTTTTTTAATGTGGACCATTTTTAAAGTCTTTATTGAATTTGTTAAAATATTGCTTCTATTTTATTTTTTTGTTTTGGGAGGGTTTGTTTTTTTGGCTTCAAGGTATGTGAGATCCTAATCCCTTACCAGGAATCAAACCCCTAGCCCCTGAATTAGAAGGTGAAGTCTTAACCACTGGACCACCAGGGAAGTTCCCACATAGGTTTTGAGTAAGACAAAACTGAAGTTTTTTTCAGGCAGCTAATTCCAGCACCCATGGTCCATGGCTGCCTTTTCAGCTGCCTACCTACAGCATGCCTTTATTCTTTGCTTTTCCCCCCTCATTCCTTCTTCCCTAGCTGTGGAGATACTGGCTAACCTCTAAGACCAAGTTCATATATTCCTTCCTTAGTGAGACCTCTTCTAACTTTGTCAGCAAGAATTTATCTTTCCCTATTCCTGGCTTCTCTCTTTTACCTACAATTATTTTTTCCAATCTTTTCTACATTAGAATTCAGGATGTGCTCATTTGTGAACTTCTTCAGGCCAGATTTGACATCTTATTCCCCTTAGAATCCTCAGAACCTGAGACAGTGCTTTGCGTGTATCAAGTACTCAATTCACATTGCCTGAATTGAACTGAGTATCAGAGTCCACTGGCTGAGGCCCCAAATTTCCCCTAATCCCACCACACCTCCTTAAGATCATCTTTCCAAATTCAAAACAATTTTTTAAAAAATCCTAAGAAATCTTAGGCCTCACAGGGAACTCTCTCACTCCTGAAAACCTACAACTCATTAAAAAACCATTTGGAAAAGCACGATGTGGACTATCTCAGGCCACAGACCAAGAACACAATTCCAGGTTCAGTCCTGCTTGGCTGCAAAAGAAGGCCAATGGTAACAGAGCTTCTAAAGACAAAAATGCAGCCACCCATGGATGAAGTCTCTCACCAAGGGCTGTGGGGTTCCAGGGTTTCTGAGAAGGCTCCCTCTATTCTAATAAAGTTCTCAGCTTCTCAACCCCCCAATCCCAGCTCCCTACAGGAGACTCAAAAACATCCAATTTAATTAAAACCTCTTTTTTTCACGTTGAGTCACAAGTTTTCACAGGGTGCAACGTGTTGCTAACCTAGCAATTTTCAGACTAGACTGTTCAGCAAGGCAGGTGCTGTTTTCTTTTTTAGGGCCCGTGTCCTTAAATTGCTTTGCTGCTTAGATATACCTGAGGGCCAAACTGCTCTGGCAGATTCCAACCTATGCTCTTCCTCCTTCACCCAACTCTTTTCTGGCCTGAAAGATGTTGTTCTCCCATAGCCATAGGAAGAGAAGGTCTTATCGTCTTTTAAAATTATCCTTTTAATGTGTGTCCTTAATTACCTTGAAACTCAGATAGTCAATGACAACAGATACTGAAAGACAGGGAAGCCTGACATGCTGTAGTCCATGGGGTCACAAAGAGTCGGACACGACTGAATGACTGAACAACAAGCACAGCAATCTGCCTTCTGGAAGGATGTCAAACAAACAAGCACATAGAATGATCTCCAATTTTCTAATTGGCAAGAGCATTATACATATTGGACATATTTCTGCAGAGTTGAGTGCTAAAATAAAATGTGCTCAGTGCAGAGATATTTCCTGAGCAACTCTTATACACCAGACTCTGTAGCAGGTTCTAGGAATATAGTGTTGAACCAGACTGACCGGGCTTCTGCCTTAGGTGTTAGAGTTTTGTCAGAAAGACACAGGATGCTAGTGCTAAGGGAGAATGAGGCTTGATGAGATCCTTGTGCCTTGGATTTGTCTGGAGGAGACTCTACAGTACCAAGTTTTCTTTCCTTACCAACTGTAAGACTGTCTTTCTACTCAAGCTCCCATCTTCTCCTTTCCCCCTTTTCTTCTTCTTTTCTTATTTCTCTTAACAGCATGCATTGCCACTGATATAGTTCCTGGTTTTAGATTTCTTCTGTCAAAAAAGTCTCACTGTTAGGTTCAATTTGAGCTCTTAATCTTTCCTCTTAACCCAGCCAACCAAGAAAGGCAACTTGAATTGCGTGACATGTTGGTTTCCATCTGGAGTCAGACGCATTGGTCCTCTCTGTTTTCCTACATGTATTGAGAAATTCCAGGTACACTGCAGTCTCTTGTCCTGGGAAAGTATTAAGGAAAGGTCACCATAAAATCTCCATGGGACTATAACTTGGCATCTTGCTCTCAAACTTCCAGAAGCACTAACTTCCTAGAAATTTATTATCAACTCTACAAACAAACAAAATAGAAAATGGTATTTTTTAAAAGGCAGTATTCCAGTTATTTGCTTGAGAAATATACAATTGATCATGTAGAAGGGAAAGCAATGGTCTCTCTGACCGTTGAAGCTCCAGTCTGTAAGGAGCTGTTTTTGATCAAACTTCTTTCATGAACCCAATCCCCTATCTAGGAGCCAACTGGTGTCCCTGAAAGAGTTCTTAGAATATAGAAGCTAGACTATGTGTGGGGAACCACTGATCAAATTCCAGATATGAAACTGACTTGATATGGCATTAGGATGCATATTTTGACATTAGCTTATTTTCTTGCCAGTAACATTTCTCATTTTCAAAAATCCCTTTCTTTGTTCTCCTCTAGCACTAGGAGACTAACTTTGTACAACAAGATAATAGGAAGCTTCTTTTAAGGCTAACCCTCAGCAATTCTGTATCCCTAGATCCCAAAGCCTGCAATAAATAGCAGATTAGGAGAAATGACCCAAGACCCTTCTTCTGAAAATCTACCCAATTTATTATTACAGCCTTACTCAAATTGGAAATGATGAATCAAAACTAGATCCACAGATATAATAATATAATATTGACAAGCAGCACATAGATACTGAGAAAATGAAATTTAAAATATCAATAGAATTCAAGGGCACTAAAATGAGTTTAAGAGAAAGAAAATGTGTCCTTTATCTGTATTTGCCAACATATGGTAATAATTATAGTCTCCAAATTAGACGGTACTTTCCCTTGACCTTCAAATGAGGGGTGAAAATAGATTGAGGAGTAAAAAAAAAAAAAGACAGTATTTTATCAGATCTAATTTAGTCCTAGAGCTATCAGGAGTCCATTTGTCTCCAAGTGGAGCATTGCCTGGTGGCTATGTTTCCGCTTATGGTGAAAAGCTGCTGGGGCCATCAGAGCAAGAGGGACTTCACAAAGGAAGCCAGAAAGCGGGGCCAAAAGGCAAATAAGGTTCCTGTCACAACCAAAATGTTTCACTTAGCTTTTTGTGCTACTCCTTTACTGTTTGTAATGGAGCAATTTCTATGAGAATTGTGTAAAAATAAGGAGATTTTTCAGCTTTGAGCAACAAATGAGTGAAACGGGCAAGAAAAGCATGAAATTTGGTGAAGGAAAGAAACAGTGATAGGAGAATATGTAAAAGTCCTGGAAAAAAGTGCCTCCTCTTTAAAGAATCTACTGTGTAAAACTCACACACACCTGTAACATCCAGATATAC
Source organism: Oreotragus oreotragus (assembly GCA_006410675.1). Lineage (NCBI taxonomy): Eukaryota > Metazoa > Chordata > Mammalia > Artiodactyla > Bovidae > Oreotragus > Oreotragus oreotragus. The sequence continues at coordinate 253,620 of SJYX01023380.1, read as the reverse complement.
TCTGGTATAACATCCAGATATACTCTGGATGGATTTTCTCAGTTCTGAAGAATCCATCCCTTTACCAAAATGTTTAAGTCTTCATCTCACAACCCCCATTCAATGCTGTTGAACATTTTCTTTTGGGCACCTCTATAGATGGGGAAACAGTGGAAACGGTGTCAGACTTTATTTTTTGGGGCTCCAAAATCACTGCAGATGGTAGACATGACTGAGCGACTGAACTGAACTGATCTATTCTACTGGAAGAGATGAAAAAGAGAATTCATGAGGTAACATCGTCTTGGAGGTCTCTGTACTACCTATGTTCATATTTTCATTCTGCAAAGTACATATAATATGACAAAACCTAGAAACTCTAGGTAGTCCAGGTGGTAAGAGTTTCTGTTAAGAATGGAGATAGAAGAACCACGGAATTATAGGGTTGGAAAAGACCTTTCAACTCATAAAATCTCTCTTCTGAGAAAGCAGTCCCATCGTCAATGTCCTGCCAGAAAGCCTCTGCTGAAATCCCACAATAGTGCAGACATCAGTGGTAGAACAACTCCACTGCCTCCTCTATTCTGCAAGCAGAAAACCACAGCAATGGAGTACTAAAAGAATCCGTGAGATAGTCGTCTCTCTCGTGAGTGGAGATTCAGCAGTGTTTCTTCCCTGACCTTCATTGTATCTGTACCTGCTATGTCACTTATACTCATTCCACTTTATATGATGGGCTATCTCATCCCCCTGCAGAATCAGAAACTCTGTGAAGGCCAGTGCTTTGCCTTACCCAGCCATTGTCACATATTCCACAACACTTAGGACAGTGCCTTAAATATGGTAGGTTATTAACAGTTTTGTTTGCTTTTTAAAGTGATTTGTATTTAAACTGGATTTTAACTTTGCAGAACACTATTTAGATTAGAAATTATTTTGTCACCATAGATTTGAATTTCCTTAATATCTTCTAATATTTAATCCATCAAAAGTATGCCTACCAAATAGTATTCAGTAAATACATTTGTTGCATGAATTTCTGAGTGAATACATCCATGAATAGCTGCTTACAGAGGCTGCTCTCTTTTTTCCCTGTGAAACTGAGGCAGTGTTGGGAAAACGCTTAATTTGTATGTCCATAACTCTCCTGTTTCAGTCTGCTGCTGCTGCTGCTGCTAAGTCGCTTCAGTCGTGTCCAACTCTGTGCAACCCAATAGACAGCAGCCCACCAGGCACCCCCGTCCCTGGGATTCTCCAGGCAAGAACACTGGAGTGGGTTACAATTTCCTTTTCCAATGCATGAAAGTGAAGTCGCTCAGTCATGTCTGACTCTTCACGACCATGGACTGTAGCCTACCAGGCTCCTCCATCCATGGGATTTTCCAGGCAAGAGTATTGGAGTGAGTTGCCATTGCCTTCCCCAAGAAGCCCAGAATACGTATACCCTAATCCAAATGAACAAAGCTATAATAGGGACATTCGAGGCAGCAGGAGTCATTCAGTGACCAGCAAATTTTGTTCATTCAAGAAGTGATAATCATTAAGATACTCTGCAAGTAACAGAGTTCTAGAATTATACTGGCTTAAACAACATGGAAGTTTATTTCTCTCTCATGCAGACATCCCAAGATACACAGATCAGGGCTGTTGAACATCAGCTCTGTTCCACAAAGTCCTAAGAGATCCAGGCTCCTTCTACTAATAGCTTTCCATGTCCCCATCCTTACATATTGGCCCCATCTGCATGGCCCACACTAGCTCCTGGAGCATCTAGGAACAGCATTCCAGTCAGCAAGATTTTCAAAAAGTAAAACAAAAAGATTTGGTTGTCTTTTAAGGAAGGATTCTAGAAGCTGTCACATAACACTTTCACTTATGTGCCATTGCCTAGAATTTCAGCAAATGGCCATACATAGCTGCAAGGGAGTCTGAGAAACACGGGTAACTGAAAATTCGGATTTCTGTTATTAATGGAAAGAGGGAAAATGAGTATTGAGCAATGAGTAGGAATCCCTGCCAGAAGAAGGACAACCCCAAAATACAAGTCATGCTGCTAGGTGCTCACGTACGCACCACAGAATCAAAGGTTGATCTAGTATCAGCCAGATCCAGATGCCAGTCCTGGCAGCATTACTTGATGAACTCTGTGATCTCTGGACTATTTTCCATGCTATCAAGCACAGGTGTAGGGACACTCTCTTTGTTCCTTTAAGATGATATGAAGTGACCAGTGGTGCTTAGACTAGCACCTGGCACATAGTAGATGCTCAGCTAACACTTATTATTATTTTTATCATTCTGCTTGCATATGAAGCTGGCTTTGCTCCAGATTTAAACTACATAAACTTGGGTATAAAGCATCTGTCTACAATCTGGGTTCAATCCCTGGGTTGGGAAGTTCCCTGGAGAAGGAAGTGGCAACCCACTCCAGTACTCTTGCCTAGAAAATCCCATGGATGGAGGAGCCTGGTGTCCATGGAGTCGCAAAGAGTTGGATATGACTGAGAGATTTCACTTTCACTTTTCACTTTCAAAGTTGGGTATAGAAAATATTAGCAAAACTCCCAGTGGCCATGTATCTTGAGCAATTTCATGCCCTATCTATTAACCAGTTCTATTAGAGCAAATGAATGGCTACCCAAGAGAATGACTTTATCCTCAGTTGTCCTTTCCTTTCTGCCTTTGTTAGATGGTGTTGAACAAGACAAAAACAATTAACAAGCTTCTCAGCACCTTAAGAGATGACAATTAGGATCAGCAGAACTTAAAAGGGAGCCTAAAATGATGGAGGGAGGGAGTATATCTTCATAATGCAAAGATCATTTTTTTTCACATAACTTTATTTATTAGGCCCAGCAAAATAATGTTAGAAGTCACTCTGGAAAAGGGTAAATAAAAATATATCTCTTTTGGTACTATCCATGCTGCTCTATCAGGTAAATGGATTAACAGGTATACTAGCCTTTATTTTCTAGTGTTTCATTCAGTGCCTCTTTGAGAATGCTCTAAGATGCTCTAGGCAGGATTACTGTGGTAGAATGATTTAGTGCTTGGACAGACCTGAGTTTGAATTCTGGCTCAGCCACTTAGTAGGTAAATGGTCTTGAGACGAATCAATAAACTTTTCTAATGCTCACTATTTTCACTGCTAAGATGAGAAGAATAGAATTATTACAGAATTATTATCTTATAGAATTGTTTCAAGAATTAAATGATAAACCAGATGTCCCCAAGTTTTCTAGTCTACTTGGGTTACAGTTTTATCTAATATCTATACAAAATGTCTTGTGACCTCCTTCCCACATTCCGTGGGAAATCCATATACTGCCCAACCTCTGAAGATTTGTGGTGCCAAGCTTCTCCCAAGTTAGGTCAAGCCATAGTCTGTTTTCCAACTATTTCCCACTTCTAGTTATCGCTCTTAACTTCTGAAACTGCAATCCTCTGTCACCTGCCTCATTTGCTCTAGCTCAGCTGAAAGATAAACAAGGGCAGAAAAAAGCTGGAGACAGAACAGTCATGAGTGCCTGGAATTTTCCAGGAATAGTGGGAATGGGCAGAAATTGGGAAATCTGTCAGCTATGATAAAGGAAGACTTGATACAAAATGTTGCCTCTCTGGACAGAAGGAAAAAGGGTGAGAAAGTAGTCAAAGATGATTGTAGGATTTTGGGTCTGGATAAGCAAGAGGATGATGGTGCAGACATGGGCAAGTCCAGAGGAATATTTGACTTGGGTTGACTTTTGGTAATGGCAAGGACTTTCACTTTGGTTCTAGAGATACTGAATAGTAATGGGGCATTCAGAAGATAATCCCCAGGCTCATGAGTGGTGGTGGTCCAAAGCTCAGAGAGGACAGTCCAGAGGAACAGGTTTGGAAATTTCTTTGCATAGGTGACAGCTGAAGCTTGACCATCCCCCACCCCAGTGTAAAAAATTTAAGTTATTTTTTAAATAAAAAGAAAGAAAACTGCCATTTTGGAGTCTCGAATAAACTGAGCAGCTATCTGATTACATCACAAATAATCTTCCCCCCCAAACTCACTCTTTTAGCCCAGCAACTGAGTTTCTATTCACTCTTATTTTGTAACAAAAATTTAAAATCACAGAATCATAACATATTGCAGTGGAATAAGCCTTAAAATATTCCTGGTCCACTGACCTCACTAACAGGAGACAGTGACCTACTAGAGAGTAAGGGTGACCTGTATATACTCATTCCAGTTAAATGATACTCCCACGTATCCATAACCTGCCAGAGGAGTTTCTGCTCTTCCTTTCCTATCTTTTCACCTACAGTTAAGCTACTGCAGATATGGTTTTAGACATTCTATTTGCATTTAAAATATTCCTTCCAACTAACATACAAACAATTAGAGAGGAGCCACTGCGGAATAAGGAAAAATAGGTGTATATTTTTGTCCCAAGCAGAGAGAACTGGCTGCATGACCTGAAGACAGTCATTGCCACTTTTGAAGTCTCCTCACTTGAGCAGCAGGTGATTGGACTGGATTAGCTCTGAAATGTCTTGTGGCTCCGATGTTCTTGATTCCTGGAGGTATCAACTGTCTCCAACTGGATGCACATCTTCCAGTCCCACACAAGATGGAGAGCAGACCCATCCCAGTATTTGGGGAGGCCCGTAAGGACAAGAGCTGGCCTCTCTCTGTGGGGGCTGGAGAAGGGAAGCAGCTGAAGCAACACTATCAGTTTCCTTCCTATTCAGAAGAGAACAATTGAGCTCCTCCCGGGGGGGAACCTTTCGGATTTTGACAGTGTGGGGTCTGTCTTATGACGGGAATGGAGGATTAGTGTAGAATGGGGTGCTTAGTGGCTGGGATTCTGAACACAGAATCAAAGATGGAAGGAAAGCCAAGAGGTCCTTAGGTCCAGTCCCCTGCTTCTATCTAAGCCTTCCAAGGCAGATGGTTGTCATCCTGCATTTAAAGATCTCCAGGGCAGCTTCCCACAGCACACTCGGTCAGCATGTTTCCCCCTTACAATCAAGAAATTCTTCCTGATGCTAAAGTAGAAACATTTTCAAAGCAGCACAAGTCTGTTTACCCTTGTCTAGTCCTCAGTGGAGATGAGAAGGAATACTCCATGTAATAATAACCCTTATTATACCTGGTGGTGAAGATTAAGCCACCTCTTAGTCTTTCTTTTCGGGGGCTGAATTTTCATTCTATTTTCCACCTAGTTAATCATTTTTTTTTTTACTCCTATCTGGATCCTTTCCAGATTCTCCAAATGAGTCTTAAAATAGGAGAATGAAATCTGAGTTCCCACTCTAATTAAAACCTCAGCAATGCCAAGTTTTGTGGAAAGATTACTCTCCAGGCTTTCATTTCATAATTCTCGACATATGTCCGCATTATATTACAGTTTTGTTGCTGAACTTTATCACTCAGAGTCCATAGGTATCTTGCCGTAGTACTTGTCTTTGCCAATTGGAGCCTATTTTTGTTCACTTTAAACATCTTCCTGTTTTTAATGACCACCCCCTTCTAAACGATTAAAGGTCACTTTAAATTGTAATCTTACCTCCTAATGCTTGAGAATCTTTCCCTGCCTTCATGCAATCTGAAAAACATTCTTATTATTTCAGTCACTGAGAAAGGAATCTCAATTTATATCAATCCTATATGAATCTGATGGAGAAGGAAATGGCAAGCCACTCCAGTACTGTTTCCTGGAAAATTCCATGGATGGAGGAACCTGGTGGGCTACAGTCCATGGGGTCGTAAACAGTTGGACACTGCTGAGCAACTTCACTCACATGTGAATCTGAATATCATTCACTTCTCCCAATACCCACAAGCATGGTTTGAGCATGATAAGCAATACACACCACTTCTCTCCATCCATTTGACTCAATATCTTTTTGAGCCTTAATGAAAGGCACTGGGGATACAGCAGTGAACAAATCACAATTTCTCTATTCATTCAGTAGCATGTCCATACAGTGTATACCACCAAAATGTATTCATTAAGCTCGTACTGTTTGCAGGCCTGCAGTGGGTGTTGAGGCTATAGCAGTGAACAGAATCTTATGGATCTTGCATTCCAGTGGGGGTGGGGAGGAAGGAGACAAATACAAGTCAGGCAATAAATAAACAGAACCCAAGCAAATCTTGATAAATGTTCTGAAAGAAACAATGGAATGATAGATGTCCAGATGGTAGCTGTCTTCAGTGTGGTAGATTCCCCAAGGAGAAAGCTTCCCAAGGGGTGGGGGTGGCTCTGAAGATTTTGCAACTTAACAGGGGTCTGCTATTCTGAGCCAATCCCCCTTAGCAAACCAACCCTCTTTATAATCTATTCTCCTAGACCTAGACTTTACTTTTGCTGGGATGTCGATGGCTGATAATGTATTGAAGTGAAGTGAAAGTCGCTCAGTCATGTCCAACTCTTTGCGACCCCATGGGTATAATCCATGGAATTCTCTAAGCCAGAATACTGGAATGGATATCCTTTCCCTTCTCCAGAGGATCTTCTCAACTCAGGGATCGAACCCAGGTCTCCCGTATTACAGGCGGATTCTTTACCAGCTGAGTCACAAAGGAAGCCTGATAATGCATTGCTGCTGCTGCTGCTAAGTCGCTTCAGTCGTGTCCAACTCTGTGTGACCCCATAGATGGCAGCCTACCAGGCTCCCTTGTTCCTGGGATTCTCCAGGCCAGAGTACTGGAGTAGCATGCCATTGCCTTCTCTGTGATAATGCATTATTCCTTGGGAAATTATTGACATTTCCAAAGGACTCTTTCATTTGCTTTAATCAAAAGCAGTGATAAATGGAAGGAATTTCAGGATACAGTTGCCTTAGTTCCCTAGGAATTTGATAGACATTTCTGGAAAATAGGAGTCCAATGGTCCATTAAATATAGGGAGAGTGGACTTCAGTACTATCAGATAGGTTTCTTCACTATCAAATCTCTCACAAGCTTGAACAGGCTGGTGAACTTTCAGACTCTCTAAAACAGGATAACACAGATAGCTGTTTCCTAAGCTTTTTGTGTGGCTCTTTGGTGAACACTGGGCTGAAGGGGGGGTCTTAGATCCTATGGTGTCTTTTGACATTGACTGCAGCACTTAGTATATGCTGTGCAGGCCAGCTGGATGTTTGTGAAAAGCAAAATAGGAACGCGACTGGCTTCTCTGCAAGCCTGGGTCTGTATTTCTCTACTTTCCTCAGATCATGGGACCTTCTGAGTGTTTGAATTTCCACTTTCCAGGAAAATCCACAAACACACATAATTACACACCATGTAGAGGATTCACAGGCCTCTTACCAGAACTCATCTCTGGAGTAAAGGATTTCTAAGGACCTGTTTGGTGCTAAAGTTCTACTAAGTTTTTGCTCTCATGTTGACCTGTTGGTTCATGTTTCTTATTAACTTCTGAGTTTCTTGAGTCTAGACCAAGTGTTGTACCTTTTCCCAAGCTCCTTCAGCCTTGATGGAATGCTCAGTACGCAAAGGATGCTGATAAGTAACAGCCACGGAGGATGGGGAGACCCCTCAACACAGAAGTACCAGCCAACCCTGGGGATACCCAATTGCCTTCCCAATTAGTGAATGAGGTCATTTTCCCTCTGATGTTTTCCAGAAATAGATCTGTGAAGAAGGCGTGCACTGAAATGACCTCTCAAGGCAACGGGAAGGAAGTGACTAGAAAGGGAATCATTAAAAACCCAACTTCTTCTTTAAAGGGAAATGGAAACAGGGACCTGGAGGAAGGTTATAATTGCCAAGCCAGCAGTGGCCCCTGCTTTCCTCCCCCTGCTCCCGATATGGATTTCCTGCCTGCGGGGCACCATTTGATTTAAAGCTATGGGAGCCTCACAGACGCTCTCATGAGAAGAGCTCGGCAAAGAAATAGAGCAGCGTTTGTCCTCTTCCTGCCACTTCTGCATGGAAGCAGTTGGATTAATTAACCCTGTTTCCTCAGCAGGGTTGATCCTGACACTTGCTCAAGAAATGCTGATGCGTGTGTGTAGCCTGACTGACAAATAACAAATTATGATTTTTTCCTTTTTTGCAAAATTGGATGCCCTCTGGTAGATATAACCACCTGGTTCTGTATTTCCCTTGCACACTCCTTTGCCATGAGTTTTGAATGACCCCTGAAAAGAGGTTTTGATGATCTGGTCCTGAGAGTGTGCCAAAAATCCAACCCCCTGTTTTGCTTCTCTACATTAGCCTGGGAGATTAAAGGGTGAGGACATAGAAACGATAGATGTGGATCCTTGGGAAAGCTGTCATCTAGAAATAAGTTTTACAGTTGGGCAGACTGGCTTGAATACCCACCTGACAATTTGGAAGTGTAAAAATAAATTGAACCTGGTCCTTAGAAAAGGCAGCTTTCCATATCAGAGGACGTTCCTGTGTTTCCAGCTTTCCACAGGGCCAGGGAGGTTCTTAAGGCTCTAATTTCCCTCCCTGCAATCTGGCTTGTTGTCTTCAGGTGCTAGCTACAGTCAGAATGACACAGACCGTGCAAATAAAAAAGGCAGGGAAGGGAAAAAGGTCAACATGTGGTTTTTGTTTCAGCGTAGTTTCTTACTTTGGAGGGTTATGATTTTTTTTCCCTTCTTGCAGTAAAACTAGATCTGCTACCAGACTAACATATGGTTACCTTTTTTAGCCAATTATCAAAAGAGGTAGGAAGTCTTTATGGAGTCTTGAAAGGGTAAGGGGTCCTTCTCTGGATGTCAGTCCTCATTGGACCTTTCCTCCTAAGCAGCGCTCCGCCACTTAGTCGAATATGACATCCTTGTGTTAGATGCCTGTATCCCACGGAGACCAGAAACACAAGGGCATCATCTGAAGACTTGGAAATGCAGGTTTTCAGGCACCAGCTCACACTTTCTGACACACAAACTGAGGGTGGACCCCAACAGTGCTGTTTCAACCAGAATTCTGGATGATACTGATAGATGCACAGCCTGAGACACACTGACACATCTCACTGTGTAACTACCCACCGCAGGACGTCTGAGTCACCTTGGGCCCTGGCGGCTTCAAGAGTCCCCCACAGGCATATGAACCTGAAGATGGAGGCAGTTACGTGGGTGGAGAATGTTTACCATTTGAAATAAAACAGAAAATAAAGACTAATGTATAGATTAAGTGCTAGTTTGTGACGCACAAAACAATCGTTTTGCACTTTCAAAGAGGTTAGCGGGAATGAAACCCTCAGGCAAGAGTTCTCTCAGGGGCTGGAAGGAAACTGCCCTGCCAGACTCAGACTCCAGCCACTCTGGGCAGTGATCTTTGCGCTGGTGAGGCCAGCATCTCTGCACTATAGCTTCCTTTCAGGTTATCACAGGAACTAGGGTCATGGAGGGCATGGTCCCCTGTGATGCCATTTTCATCTGTTTTGTTCGTGTCTTATTCTCAGGACTGAGAGCAGCGTCTGGAATATAGCAGGTGTTCAATCAACATTTGCGGTGGGATGATTATAAGGAAGAGAGGACGAATGTAGTAAAAGGACAGCTGTGGTCAAATCTGGAGTTAGATGGGCTGTCAGGGGTATTACTCCCTGAAAGCAGGTTGAGAGGCTCCAGGCTGGGCAGGACAAGGCATTCCAGAGAGGACCTGAGTTCAGAAGGATCATGAGAGCAGAGCCTTTGCTATTTGAACCACAAACTCCTCCGCTCCCTATCGGGGTATGATGCTGTCAGTGGCTACGCTCCTGGGGATCCCCTCCCCCGACCCCAGAGAAGGAAGCTCTTAGGCACTTGATTTTGAAAACCAAGAACCAAGGTCTCTTTTCATCAATTTCATTTTTCCCGGTATTTCTTCTACTTGGCAAACTTTTGGACACACTAGGAAAATGCAGTTCAATTACTGCACTAGTAATTGAAAACAGAAATTGGTTCTTTTATTCTAATTCATGGGATGTAGGTAAGATTCCTGTTTATGCTCCACCTTGATGGTCTTTTCTCTAATCCTGGGGGAAAATCTGGATATAATTCTCTGTTTTGGTCCTTATAAGAAACTGTGGGCTTTCATCAAATTAGGATTGTCTGATAATATTTTTTGGGAATTTATTCTTAACAAATGATCTAGAAGTAGAAAGTTATGTGCACTGCTGCTGCTGCTGCTGCTAAGTCACTTCAGTCGTGTCCAACTCTGTGTGACCCCATAGACGGCAGCCCACCAGGCTCCCCCATCCCTGGGATTCTCCAGGCAAGAATACTGGAGTGGGTTGCCATTTCCTTCTCCAATGCATGAAAGAGAAAAGTGAAGGTTAAGTCGCTCAGTATGTCCGACTGTTAGCGACCCCACGGACTGCAGCCCACCAGGCTACTCCGTCCATTGGATTTTCCAGGCAAGAGTACTGGGGTGGGGTGCCATTGCCTTCCCCGCCTAAATGTCTAGCAACAAGAAAATGGTTTAAAAAAATAAATAGTGGCAAATCTACTCAAGAAAATATTCTTCAGCTTTAAAATTATAATTATAAAGATTATATAACAGTATGAAAAATGCCCACAATATAATGTTAAGTGAAAAAGACACAAAAATACTACCTTGAATTTATGCTGTGACTGTACCTGTGTCAAACTGCAGCATGCATCTGGGTAAGAACTAAAAAAAAAATTTTTAATTATGGTATTTGATTTGTTAGGATAGCAAGAGTCTGGTTAACTTTTCTCTTTTCAATTTCTGCTAAAGTTGTTATGACTTTGTGCAATTCAAGGGGATTGGAAATAAGATGGTCTGGCTGCATGACAGAGCTGACTGCCCCTTTTGAAAGTGGAAAGAATCGCAGTGTACTGGGTGAGATGTGAACACCAAGCCATGCCTTAAACCGCAGGGCTGCCCAGACATTTTTCTCGAGGGCAAAAGCCATGCATGATATTCCTTCTGGCACTCTCTGGAATACCTAGCTAAACCTCTGTCTGCCGCATGAGCTCTAACCCTGGAGTTGGTGGGCTAATTTAGATAACCTTCCCCATATCCATCATGGATTTTAGCACTATGTGCCTTTGAGGATCCCAATAATGGTATCAGCTCCAGAATTTTTCCTCATCTGAGAATTCTCCCACTTTCAAGTCATCCCCAGTTGAGGTGAACTGGCTTGGTAATCTCCTAGCTATATAATTTGGGTCAAGTTACTTATCCTTGCTAAATCTCAGTTTCCTCCTCTGTAAAATAGATATAGTAATAATGCATACTCCATGCAGATGCTGTAAATGAAATAAGATAAGAAAAGTAATATTTACTACACAATTTTAATAGAAAGTATTCAACAAAGGAAAACTGTTGGTAATATATTATTGCAAAGGCATCCACCTGTTCTAAATGTGAAAGTAATAAGTTTAAATGTAAAATGGACAGAAGAATGAAATGCCCCTTTCAATCTCCAGAGAAACTTGCATTTATTGGAAAAGGTTCAAACCTCATTTTATTATACCTTTAGGTCTTAATATAGCTCCTACTTTCTCACTAGCTGATCAATAGCCTCTGGGTTTTAGTGTTCCCAAGTGTTCTTGCACATGAAGATGTTGTCTGCACCACTGTTTTTAAATCAAGGAAAGGAAGCTTCAGTTCAGTTCAGTTGCTCAGTTGTGTCCGATTCTTTACGACCCCATGAATCGCAGCACGCCAGGCCTCCCTGTCCATCACCAACTCCCGAAGTTCACCCAAACTCATGTCCATTGAGTCAGTGATGCCATCCAGCCATCTCATCCTCTGTCGTCCCCTTCTCCTCCTGCCCCCAATCCCTCCCAGTATCAGGGTCTTTTCCAGTGAGTCAACTCTTCACATGAGGTGGCCAAAATACTGGAGTTTCAGCTTTAGCATCATTCCTTCCAAAGAAGTCCCAGGGTTGATCTCCTTCAGAATGGACTGGTTGGATCTCCTTGCAGTCCAAGGGACTCTCAAGAGTCTTCTCCAACACCACAGTTCAA
>SJYX01023380.1:179156-238500 GCA_006410675.1 Oreotragus oreotragus | reverse complement strand
CAGTCCTGTGGCCACTGCTGAGTTTTCCAAATTTGCTGGCATATTGAGTGCAGCACTTTCACAGTATCATCTTTCAGGATTTGAAATAGCTCAGCTGGAATGCCATCACCTCCACTAGCTTTATTCATAGTGATGGTTTCTAAGGCCCACTTGACTTCACATTCCAGGATGTCTGGCTCTAGGTGAGTGATCACACCATCGTGATTATCTTGGTCATGAAGATTTTTTTTTTTTTCTGTGTATTCTTGTCACCTCTTCTTAATATCTTCTGCTTCTGTAGGTCCACACCATTTCTGTCCTTTATTGAGCCCATCTTTGCATGAAATGTTCCCTTGGTATCTCTAATTTTCTTGAAGAGATCTCTAGTCTTTCCTATTCTGTTCTTTTCCTCTATTTCTTTGCATTGATCTCTGAGGAAGGCTTTCTTATCTCTCCTTGCTATTCTTTGAAACTCTGCATTCAGATGCTTATATCTTTCCTTTTCTCCTTTGCTTTTTGCTTTTCTTCTTTTCACAGATATTTGTAAGGCCTCCTCAGACAGCCATTTTGCTTTTTTGCATTTTTTTTCCATGGGGATGGCCTTGATCCCTGTTTCCTGTACAATGTCACAAACCTCCGTCCATAGTTCATCAAGCACTCTATCTATCAGATCTAGTCCCTTAAATCTATTTCTCACTTCCACTGTATAATCATAAGGGATTTGATTTAGGTCATACCTGAATGGTCTAGTGGTTTTCTTCACTTTCTTCAATTTCAGTCTGAATTTGGCAATAAGGAAGGTGAACTAAGCATCAAACTAGGTCTGCCTAGTAACTTTGACACTTGAAGAAATGCATCATTTCTGGCCAGATAGAGGCTAGGAGAAAGAACCACAGGTGGTGATGCCACAGATGACTAACCCAGATGGGGGAGATGAGAAGGCTGGAAAGCCAAGAGCCACAGCCAAGGACAAGAGAGGAATTTGGTTTGAAAGGAGAGTGTTAAGACATCAACAGCCTGGAAGAAGAAGTCCAGGGTGATTTGTGGCCTGTTGAGTACCAGGAAAAAAGATGTGGCAAAAGAAGGCACAGATGTTCTGAAGAATGCAAGGAATTTATGATGGTTCATAGTCTGACCACGGGAAATGCCTGTAGAGGGCAGATCTCAGTGGGCCGCGGGAGCACTGGTTCATTGAGAAGATACAGGAAGACTAGGACTTCACAAACACCTTTCTCAGGGTATCATCCTGAACCAAGAGCAAAGGAGGACGAAGAGGAAGACAAGAACTTGCTTGAGAAGAAAAATTAATAAATTTAGCAAGTCTTTAGAAGTAGATTAAAAGATTTCTAAAGCAACAGCCCTCTTTTTCCTGTCACTCTTTCTTGTGAAAATCATTATCAAAGACTTGAACTACTATCTCAACAATGAGAAAGTTTGTAACTCTCTACATTCCCTTATCAGAATTCCTGCTACTCAGAGTCAAAACGCTTCTCCTCCCATCCCTATTACACAGAAGGTGCTGCAAGACCTTGACAATCATTTCTTCTCATCATTGTAAAAGTTTATACATGCAGTTATACAAATATTATAGAAATAATGTTACACAAATAGGTATTTAATTGACATTGTGGTGATTATGGAGACCATATCCTTTAAGAGGTCACTGGATTTTATATTCTCCTTTCTCAGACATGCGAGAGGCTAGTTATAGGATTATAAGGAAGCAGGTACTTGCTTGAAGTCTGGAAAGAGAACAGTGGCTGCTCTGTTTGACAGCTATGCATTTTGCTCCTGAACTTGGGCCCTGACTTTCCAATAGAGTTAGGTCAGAGCTAATCATGGTGATTCAGTGGTAAAGAATCTGCCTGCCAATGCAGGAGACACAGGTTCGATCTTTGGGTTGAGAAGATCCCCTGGAGAAGGAAATGGCACCCCCACTCTAGTATTCTTTCCTGGGAGATCCCATGGCCAGAGGAGCCTGGCAGACTATAGTCCATGGGGTTGCAAAAAAATCGGATATGACTTAGCAACTAAACAACAACAATCATCCCAAATATTAGCATCAGCAGTGCCTCCATGCAGGCTTCCCAAATCCAGACCCGAGCCAAAGCGAGCAGACAGAAGGCAGGTGTTGAGGGAAATAGAATATCCCACAAGCAGTTATCCTGGCCCAGTGTCCCTGCACAAAGGAGCTTCTGCAGCTATAGGACACATCAGGCCTCACGTTGCTTGTTTCTAATGAGGCCAACTAACTCTGCAACCATGGACAGGTTTTGTGATAAGTTGGGAAATGACTTCTGGGGCAATTGTCTCCAGTTCTCAGAAAGAAAATTCACAGAAGTGAGTGACTGGCTCAAAGGCCAAGAGACCATTGCCTCTGAGTGGGGTCCCAGAGTAGAGTAATGTGGTCATTCACAAGTGTGTTTGAGTATGTGGGAAAAAATAAAAAAGTTTGGTTTCTCCAGCCAAAATTACAAGCTGAAAATGTTTTCTGTTAGTAAAATAAATAAGAGAAGCAGAGATTTTTCTTGATTGATAATAATATTTGCTAAAAGCATTGAATGAGGTTTGGAGATAACAGACATAATGTTGATCCCAGAAGAACTAAAGATGAAATCAGGATTTAGCTTGGAGATGAGCCACAACCTAGCCACACCTCTCTCTTTATTCATACTTCACTTGTTTAATTCAGAAAAATAATATTTGGAAGTAGGGAAGGAGGTTGGGAGGAGTGGGGTGGCTAAAACTGAGTTCTTTGATTGTCAGATGACTAAGATACTTCTTAGTTGACCACGAAGTCAACGTCAAGGACAGCTATCATATCCAAAGATATATGAACTTCTAAAATACAACAATTTGATGAAAACTGTTGAAGTCTTAGTCATGTTTAAGCAAGTAAACATTAAGGAGGAGGGAAGAAAATTATAATAGCAAAATTCTATAGAAAAAAAAAAAAAGAAATACAGAATGGTAGGATGAGTCCAGATTTTAGCTGAAAGTTTCTGAGATAATATAGAAAGAAAGAAAGTGGAAGTGAAAATCACTCAGCCATGTCCAGCTCTTTGTGAACCCATGGACTGTACAATTCATGGAGTTCTCCAGGCCAGAATACTGGAGTGGGTAGCCTTTCCCTTCTCCAGGGGATCTTCCCAGCTGAGGGATCTAACTCAGGTCTCCCTCACTGCACACGGGTTCATTACCAGCTGAGACACAAAGGAAGCCCAAGAATACTGGAGTGGGTAGTCTATCCCTTCTCTAGCGGATCTTCCTGACCCAGGAATCGCACCCAGGTCTCCTGCATTGCAGGCGGATTCTTTACCAGCTGAGCTACCAGGGAAGCCCCTAGGTAATATAATCACTCTCCAAAGGAAACATTCAGCCTCAGTCTGCATACTTGCTTGATATTCTGATGAATCATATTAATACTATCACTTGCTTGAGAACTCCCTGTACAGGTTTCAAAATTTTAACAACCTCAGAAAAAAAAAAAAAAGAAATACAGAATGGTAGGATGAGTCCAGATTTTAGCTGAAAGTTTCTGAGATAATATAGAAAGAAAGAAAGTGGAAGTGAAAATCACTCAGCCATGTCCAACTCTTTGTGAACCCATGGACTGTACAATTCATGGAGTTCTCCAGGCCAGAATACTGGAGTGGGTAGCCTTTCCCTTCTCCAGGGGATCTTCCCAGCTGAGGGATCTAACTCAGGTCTCCCTCACTGCACACGGGTTCATTACCAGCTGAGACACAAAGGAAGCCCAAGAATACTGGAGTGGGTAGTCTATCCCTTCTCTAGCGGATCTTCCTGACCCAGGAATCGCACCCAGGTCTCCTGCATTGCAGGCGGATTCTTTACCAGCTGAGCTACCAGGGAAGCCCCTAGGTAATATAATCACTCTCCAAAGGAAACATTCAGCCTCAGTCTGCATACTTGCTTGATATTCTGATGAATCATATTAATACTATCACTTGCTTGAGAACTCCCTGTACAGGTTTCAAAATTTTAACAACCTCAGCATTAGTTTATTTTATCAAAAAAAGTACAGCATTTGCAAAACCATGTTTATAATGGTCTTCTTTTTATTTTGTCCTCTGGACAGATGTTGGATACTAATGACAGAGATGATGACCTATCTGGATGCCCATTCATGTTATCAGATAAAATAACATGCAATTGTAGATGGAATTTTCTGGGAACTCTGCACCTGTCCCCCCAGGAAGGAATTGAGTATCACACAGAGGATTCATATACCATAGACAGACACTCAGGAAGCCAGTGAAATACAGTGTTACCCATACTGCATACTAGGAAGTTCAGTACTCTGCTCAACAATATTAATAACCCTTCTAGGACTTATTACTTACCTTTAGAAGATACAGCTTTGTGAAATGTTAAAAGACCATGACCAGTGATTTCTAGGAAGACTTTTCTCATACTCTCTGATTTCCAAGTGCCCACACAAGTGAGGCCACTTCCTCATGCCTCAAAACCTTTACGATCTCAGTTTTTGAGATGGAAACTCTTCCTGTTTCAACAGCTCCAGCAGATGACTCTCTTACCTTTCTAGCCTCCTAATTCACACCTGTATCGTGCCTTTGATCTTGCTTCTGCAGTCCCTCTACATGGTCTTGTCCGCTTTCCTTACTCAAACCCACCTCTATATTGAACATTTCCTCTGTTTTCCTCCATCATATTCAATGCTGATCCCTACTTTTCTTAAATTAATCTGAAATATCAATCTTGTTTTTGTTTAAAATTTAACCTGACAAAGAGAAAAGTCTTAGTTCTTTCATCAGACTTTTCTTCAGTAGATTCTTCTCTATTACTAAGGAAAAGCAAGCTTCCCTCATAGCTCAGTTGGTAAAGAATCTGCCCGCAATACAGGTGACCCTGGTTCAATTCCCTGGGCTGGGAAGATACGCTGGAAAAGGGATAGGCTACCCACTCCAGTCTTCTTAGGCTTCCCTTGTGGCTTACCCAGCTGGTAAAGAATCCTCCTGCAATGTGGGAGACCTGGGTTTGATCCCTGGGTTGGGAAGATCCCCTGGAGAAGGGAAAGGCTACCCACTCCAGTATTCTGGGCTGGAGAATTCCACGGACTGTAAAGTCCATGGGGTCATAAAGAGTTGGACACGACTGAGCAACTTTCACTTTCAGGGGAAAACATTTATGTGCCATATATACATTGTTGATTAAAAAGTGGCCCCAGGGCCATCTAGATAATCCTTAGGGCCACGTTGTTAGGAGGAGTGCTTGATGTTACCCAGTACTTTGTCTACATGAGAAAACTGAACCTCAGAGAATCTGTGCGACTTGTGAGTTTGCACAAAAAATCTGCGGCTGGAAGCCAATGTTGTTTTCAGTATACCATATTGCCTGCTTTCTTATTTCCTCTCTGCGTATGGCACAGTGCTAGGTGCTACAGAAACACTCCCTAGGACTTTTCAATGCAGAAACAACGCTGTTGACACACCAGCATGAAAGGGACATCACATACAACCCAGCTGGCACTGAAGTGCACACACTGCAGTTATTTATATCTGTAATGCTCTAACCATCTCTCCCTCCCTCTCTCCCTCCTTGCTTCTCTCCTGTGTTCAACCTGCCGCTGACTCTGGCTGTTGCTTCTCTGCAGTGATGCCAAGGGCTGTCTCTGCTGCCGTGGAGGCTGTTTTCCAACAGCTCACTCCCTGATGCAGGCCCGGATGCCTCTCCCTACAGGGCCTCCACCTCCCAACACTCTCCCTCAGACACGCCAGACTGCCCTGGCAGCCGCCACCCCTTCACCTGCCATGCTGACCGCGTCACACCCACCCCTGGGAAAATCTCCAGATGCACCCTGTGCAAAACACAGAGGCCTGAGCAAGGAGACGGATGGGGAGTAGGGCCCCTGAGAACACAAGGCAGGTGCCAAATTGAAAAGAAAAGAGAGATGATAGACTTTAGAGTGAAACTGAAAATAAAGAGAATGTTTTTTAATACCCCTTTGGCTGATTCATCTTCCTGTGGCAACAGAAAGAGGGGCATTGCCCTCTATTCATGAATGCCTTATGTTTTGCCTACGAGGCCTCTCTTCCCACACCTGAAAGGGTAAACTGACAATAACAGTGTAAGTATAGGAGATAATGCTGGTGGTGGCATGGCTACAATCTCTATGTTGGAGCCGGATTCATCTTACAATTTCCGTCACAGTCTTTCTCAAAAAAGTGAGATAACTCAGGTCCATATATGTGATTCCTCAACATCCCTTCTTATTCTTTCTCTTGTTTTGTCTGTTTTCATCTCATTCAGGCATGGGTCCAAGGTGGAGTAGTGATTAAGTGGGACTGGTGACATTGTATACTTGGTGGCTGCTTATTTCCAAAGCATGGTTGGCAGGAAAGGGAGCCTTAGATTTCAGTCATTTCAGAAAGGGAACTAAACTCTAATTCTTACCCTACTGTGAATTCTGCATAATATGAGCTTTGGCCCTAAAGTGCACCAGTGAGAAAAACAATGTCAGTGATTGTCGATAGCAGAAGAGGAGAAGATATAGAGGAAGAAGAGAAAGAAAGAAGGGAGGAGTACATACATTGATGTACAGTGACTGGGGGGACTTCCCTGGTGGTCTAGTAGCTAAGACTCCCCAATGTAGGGAAACCTGGATTCAATCTCTGGTCAGAGAATTATATCCCACATGCCACAACTAAGACCCAGCCCAGCCAAATAAGTAAATTCGTAAAGGTTAAAAAAAAAAAAAAGTGATTGGGGAACTACTTCTGATCATGTATTTTGTCGACACCTATCCCATGCCTTGCAGCATTGTTTTGAAATAAGTAAATAGTTACTAATGCTGAAGAACCAATTATTTTAGTGAGTGGATTATTTGGGAGAAATCAAAGGTAAAAAGAGTTCCAGATAAGCCCATATAACTTGTTTGACTCATTTGGAGGATTTGTTCTTGTAAAGTGCCTATTCCAGATTAAAACTATTCACTTTAATAGAGAATAGTCCTATTTTATCTAGAAAAGCCATCTCTTAACAAAACTTTGGAAAGACACATTTTTAAGAGGAAGAAAGGAGGAGCATACCTTCCCAGCTAGCCCTGTCGACCAACTCAACTCCATAACAATAGTAATTATAACAGCTAACATTTATGAGAATTCCTTGGTGGTCCAGTGGTTAAGATTCTGCATTTCCAGTGCAAGGGATGCAAGTTCAATCCCTGATTTCACATGCTGTGTCGTGTGGCCATAAATAAATAAACCCAAATTAAAAAAACAATTGCTCTGGCTCAGTTCCTCATTTAAAAAAAAAAAAAAGGAACTAATGGAGTTTATTGCATACCAGATATTGTACAAAACATTTTACATACATTCTCATTTAGCCTTCACAACAGTCTACCTAGACATTGTAGATCACATACATTCTCATTTAACCTTCACAACAGTCTTTTTTACATAAGAGGATCTGAGTCTTAGAAGATTTGGTGCCTTGCCCAAGGTGAATGATGAGTAAGCGGCAGATTCCAGATTTGTCTGACTCCAAAACCTGTGCTTTTAGCCACATGTTGCCTCTTTTGTTGGTATGACAGATGTCACGGGCAGATCATATTCAAATCCTGCAGTATGTCCTAAATAATGAAAACTATGTAACTGGAAAATGGTAGCTAATTTATATAGCAGGCCCAACTGAAATAATTCAAACAGAAAAATGACCTCCTGGCATTTGATTATCTTCTACCTTAGACATTGATAAACCAAACCATTCCCTTAGGACAACATTTCTGTCCAGCAAAGCATTTCTCTTGCCAAAGTATAATTTTGCTGGCTACATCTGTCTCCTCCAAGCCCTGGAATCAAACCTAAACTAGTAAATTCTGCTGACCTGGCAAGACGCTCGCCCTCCAGGGCATTGTCTCAGGCTAAAATAATACATCACGTTGCTTCCCACTCTGTCGGCCCATTTCTCCAAAGAGCCCTAAAACAGTAATGTTTCTTCTTTGAATCTCTAGTTTTCTTGCCTGTAGGCCTTACGCTTTAGCTCCCTGGCCTTTGGGACACAGGCGGACTGAACAGCACTACTTTCACACCTGCCCTTGAGTCGGGGCTTCCAAAAGAAAAGCAGATTTGGAGAAAGGAGCAGCCTCACCAAGCTCCGTTTCATTCCTTTCCTGCCCAGAGATACACAAACATTGACTTGATTGGGTAATGGGAAGACTTTGGTCTTTGGGGTTATGGCGATTTAGTAGCTGGGAATGAGTTGCTGAGTTGTGGGGGTGGTGGCAGGTCGAATAGGGCCACAGTTCCTAGAAAAGATGACCTCGTCCAATTGAGAAGTAGTGGGACCAGCAAACACTGGCAATTAAAAGTTAACACAGGCCAAAGTGAAATCAATGACGAAATTTGATAGGCTTTCAAGAAAAGTTTATGACATGCTGTTCATAGAAAAGAGGACATTTTCTCAGTGCTCACTTTTATAAATGCCAAAGGCCAGACCAACTTGGAAAGACCTACAGAAAAGGCAGAAATGTGCAGAGTCCACAAGCAACATAGGAGGCAGGCAATAGGTATATATTTTGAAAATTTTCTTCAAAAACAATCCTAATTTTAAAATATTTTGACAATAGTCTTGATAGTGACAGGTACTTAATTCCCCAATATGTGTTTGAGTATGTGTGTGTATAGACTTATGCTATTCTAAATGTGTTATGATGTGTATAATCTTAACAGCAGTGAAGGCATCTTTCCATACCTTTACTAAGTACATGACCACATATATCTCAATATTTGTTTCAATTCAAGTGTAATTTCTATGGAATTTTTAAAGGCAAATATTGACTCATCAAAAGGCTTTAATTTAAATGCAAATCCTATGAACGCAGGAAATACTGACCATTCAATGTATTTCAGTTGGGATCTAGGTAATGGCCCTATCACAATTTTCCTTATGTTAGGAATTCATGAAAGGAGTTGTTTTCCCACAGAAAGCCATAAAACAGGAAAGACTGAGAAGTGAATCTCACATTTCCACACATGCAAATAGCAGTTAAAATGCTAACTTGGAGATAAATTTAAGATTACTCACATTTTACCCAGCTTTCCTACTAGCACCCCACACAGAATTATGTCAACTGGATGAATTTTTATTAGATAAGGTGGTTCCATGGAGCATTGTTGCCTAAGAAACTAATCATTCTGTGTTATCCTAAATTGTGTAAATTTAGAATTTTCTAAGTTTTAAAAACATCTAGAGGTTTTGGATAGATAGTTGGTGTAGGAAACCTAATTGTCTGACTTTTACACGTATTAACTGTAGTGTTTGATTGTGTGATCAAAGTTAAATGCAATTTGTTTTGTATTAGTTAATAATCCATGTGTGTTTTCTACCAGACACATAAAGGTGAATTTTCTAGAAACAGCCCTGAAAATACAACTTGAACCATCTTACTTCTTTCTTTAAAAAAATTTTTGCTGTACAGCAAAGTGAATCAGCTATATGTTATACATAAGTCCACTCTTTTTTGGATTTTCTTCCCATTTAGGTCATCACAGAGCACTGAGTAGAGTTCTCTGTGCTATATAGTAGGTTATCATTAGTTATCTGTTTTATACATAGTATCGATCATGTATATATCTTAATTCCAATTTCCTGATTCATCCCACCCCCGCTTTCCCTCTTGGTATACATAGATTTGTCCTCTATGTCTGTGTCTCTATTTCTGCCTTGTAACTAAGATCATCTATGCCAATTTTTTTCAGATTCTACATATATGCATTAATATGCAATATTTGATTTTCTGATTTGCTTCAGTCTGTATGTAAACTGTCTTACTTTTTTCCTGTTTTCAAAATACAATCAACTTTCTTCTTTTAGCAGTTTCTAGAGAACAGTTTTAGTCCTTGGAACTCAAAGAGTAACAAGTGTATGTCTTCAGAACTGAATATTTACCTATTTGGAAAATGTTTGCTTTTTTCACTATTTAAATACTGATTTTTCAAATCAATGTCTCTTCTTTCTAATGACATAGTTAAAATAATTAAAGGAAAGCTTTCTCAATAACCAAGAGGGGAAGTTTTAAAGGAAATTAAAGTTGAGTACGATGTCCCAACTACATTCTCAGAAAGCTATAAGAAACACCAGTTTATGTAGCATCAATAAAGGCAGTACTGTTTTGTTTTTATTTTAACCAATGATGAATGACCAGAGTTCTTTGTTCTAGAAGTGATGATCCCAGTTTAATCTCAGTATTACCCCTTCTCCTTCAGAGATGGAAGGAAGCATCTTGCATCCATGACAAAATGTGACACTCAGCTAATTGGGATGGTTTTGATGATGCCGCAATTCTGCCCCAAACCCTTATAACTAGCAAGTTTGCCCTGAAGATTATTGAATTACTCCACTGACCATGCATTATTTAAAAGGAAGTGCTATAATTATAGGAGCCAGCTGTTTAATCTTTGGAATTCTGTCTGTTGGCCAACTTTCAAGATAGAGTAGAATGCTATGATGGTACTTTGTGTCAGCTTATGGAGGACTCAGGCCTAGTTAGGTGGCAGCCAGCTTGTCTGCTAAGCAGCCTTTGGTCTGCATGCTCTGAAGCAAATCTACAGAAAAATAAATACATAAATATATAGATTTCCAAAGTCAATACTTCATCATCAAAGAAAATTATGTGAAATTCTATACATACTTGTTCACTCTAACAGTTGAGGAAGTATATGGACCTTTCATAATGTTGGCATAACAGAACTCTGGGAATATACTTAGTTATAGAAAATATTTATTATCCTGGTCACCTGTCTTTTGTTATAGTGTTGAGTACAGAAAAATAGTTTGAGCATCTTCAGGAACTCAAGTGACAAATAGAAAACAAATTTTAACCTTCTAACTTAGAAAATATTTGGACCTCTTTCTTGAAGACAATGTAAGTGTCTTCCAATCATACTGAACATTTAGTTGGCCTTGATGAGTTTTCTCCATTTCTTTATATATTGCCCAATGTTTGGAATAGAAAGGACCATGGCAGTCAGACGCTGTTCAATACAGGAATATGCTCCTAGGATCTCTAACAGGTGTTCATACGGCCTTTACATAACTGATTCCAGCAATGGGACATTCATTACCTTTAAAAGCAGTCAGTCCCATTTTTTAACACTTTTGAGTTCAAATTGTTAAACATTTTTTCCTTATATCAGTTTAACATTTGTCTCCTGTTCACCTAACAATTCTGCCCTGCTGCTGCTGCTGCTAAGTCACTTCACTCATGTCCGATTCTGTGCGACCCCATAGACGGCAGCCCACCAGGCTCCACCGTCCCTGGGATTCTCCAGGCAAGAACACTGGAGTGGGTTGCCATTTCCTTCTCCAATGCATGAAAGTGAAAAGGGAAAGTGAAGTCACTGAGTTGTGTCCAACTCTCAGCGACCCCATGGACTGCAGCCTACCAGGCTCCTCCGTCCATGGGAGTTTCCAGGCAAGAGTACTGGGAGTGGGGTGCCATTGCCTTCTCCACAATTCTGCCCACTGGAGCACAATTATTAATAACAAGTGCTTAATGAGGAGTTTTTAAAGGTAAGGATCTTTTTAAAACTGTTCATTCCATCTCATTTAAAAATTGCCCATAATGACAATAGGTGCAATTTTGAGATCATTAAAATTTTCTATTTTTCTCAATATTGATATTGTTGCAAATTATTTTACTGCTTTCCTGGAAAACCACATTGCATCAGGCTCCCAGTTCTAGCCCATAGCAACAAATATCTTTATTTTGGTTCTGGAAAAATAAGAAATATGAGGTATTTGAAGATAAAGAGAAAAACTTTGACCCTCTAACTCTGGCCTCTCAATTGGTGAGAAATTTTTTTGTTGTTGTTATTAAATATCTTGATGTAGAACCAGAAATCAAGTCTATAAGATACTTCGAAGGATCTATTAAACTTTAAAAGGCAAGGTAAACACTTGTTATATTCATATATTTTCAATGAAGTACAATTAGTCCATGGTAGACATTATGAGTAGACAAAGCATCTTTCTAGGATTGTGGTGGCTAGAGATAACTGGTAGTTACATTTATGTCAAAATCCAAGTCTGTAATATTTCAACAATATTAAAAAACAGATACAGACATAAGCTAAACTTTCCTTTTAGAGCATTACAGAAGAGTCCTACATTTCTTTGTTCCTAAATTCACTGATCTATGGACTAAAAAGCACAGCTATTTCATAGACTGAGCCATGTCTAACTCTGAGCTCATCTAAGAGGTGACAAACCAGATGCCTGGTGTGTGTGATTATTTTTTGCTGTGCTGATGATTGCCTTCTGTCTCACAAGAGGAAATAGACCTGTGGTGAGTTTCATGCCTGTCAACAGTCACAAAGAAGGGAATATGCAATATACACAACGTTTAATGTTATTCTCAGATGCAGGTTAGAGTCTTCCTCCAGTGGCACGCAAGGAGCTCCAGAACCTATGGAGTGTCAGGAGGGAAACAGAAGGGATGCTTACAACAGAGGTGCTAAGTAGGTCCTCAGATCACAGAAGTTATCCTTCCTTACTTTCAATCCATAAGGATGAATTTTGAAATTAGTCGTTTCTAAGTTAGCCAAGTTTGAAGGTTTCTGAAACCACTCCTGCCACTTTACCTCTAAACCTCAAATTACCATTCCAAATTCAACAAGTGAATCTCAGTTATATCCCATTAAGAAATGTATGGTTTCAGCACAAAGCAATTGTTACCTGTGGTGGCTGATGAGGACAGTTACCTCAAAGTAAGCTGAGTCACCTTGTCCTCTCTCCCACCCCAAGAGAAAACCGAAGTGTATCCACTACTCTCCACTGGCTGACCCCTGCAGCCTCTTGAAATGGCCACTGAGCTGAAAGTATGTTGCAGTCCTTTGTGGGTCACAAAGAACCATGTGAGCCCATTTGTGTCTTTAATTTATAGTTCCAGGAAAATATGATATAAACAAACAAACAAACAAAAAACAGCAAAAATGCATTGTTTACATTGCTCAAGGGACCATCTGAGTCCTGGTTTGCCCCGGCTGGCGAGCAGAGGCAGAGAGTCTTCTGCACTGGGCAATCCTCCGATGGCAAGTGAAAGCACCATTGAGGTTCCATCTGCCCCGTCCTTTTCAAATCCCGCAACCATGAGGAGCCCACAGGGTTTGCCACCCACCCAGAGAGAGCACAACTGAACCCTCGCTGACTTCTGTCCCCAGCTGCCCTAAGAATGACTATAAACCTGCCTTAAGGGGAGGAGTCATCCTCACGTTCCAGTGCCAAGCGTCAGGAATACATTTGGGTTCTTAGAAGATTCAGTGAACGGCTGGCCCCTCGGGCTGCAAGGCGGCCAAACTAGTTTGGTAGCAGGCCATGACCATGTGTCTGATCTCCTTCGACTAGGGAGTTCAAAAGATATACAGGGATTTTGACTCTCAAAACTCCATCCTGAAGTACAGCATCATTATTACCTGAATGTAAGAATTTCTGTTTAAAATATAATGCTGTCCTTTGTGTCAGAAATTGAGATTGAACATACATCACATTGACTAATTGGATCCTTCTGGGTCAATGGTTCACAAATTTTCTTCCATGAAGCCTGGACATCAGTGAAGAACACTGAGGCCCTCCACCTCCCAAGGGAGGAAAGAGAGGCAGAGAAAGTCAAGCTCCATGGCTTTCTTGCATAAGCCATGGCAGTTTCACTTTTGTCTATTTTGTATACTGATGTATAAGTAAGACTTGGTGTAACAAAAGTCCTACTATGATAAAAAGTTTACAAAGAATTCAAGTACTTTTTAAATTTAGTTTCATATAACTTGTTTTGCCCTCTTTTTAATTCTAGAGCCAGGGATAGTATGTCCAAGTCAAAACAAAACAAAATAGAATCAAACTAAAACCTACTTGCCAAGTAAAGAGGCCTAATTGATTTGCAAATATCAAAAGAAATTTGTTTCATGGTGTTCCCCCTGGGCAATCAGAATCAAATGAAAGGTGGACATTTAGTTCATTCTTAGTCTAGTGATTATTCTATAAGAAAACAGAGCTAATGGTTCTGATCCCTCTAAGGTGATAGAAGAAGTCCTATCACGCTGGTATTGTTATCAGTTCAAGTTCCAAAGCTTCTGGATGTGGTCAGTAGCAATACTGTCTCTTCATAGATCCTATATGATCCTAGAAAGTGATGCTCAAAGCAAGCTAACATATATTTAGGATCCACTAGGTGTCAAGTGATGCACTTAGTACTTTTCATACAGTATGCCATGTAATCCTCAAGCGATCATTAGAAAGAACATATTAACTCTCCTTTACAAGTGGGTAAACTGAGGCCTGGGAAACTTAAATGACTTGTCATTTGTTTATGTCATTCCCAACTCTGAGTCTACGTTTCCACATCAGTTAAGTGATGAGACCTTCCCAGATTTAAAACCTCTTTGATTTTCAGTCTGATGTTATAATGGAAGCAGATAAGACAAAGAACAAACACAAAAACCATGCAGATTTGCTAAAAATATTAAGAAAATGGAGAACATGATCTTTTTTTTTTAACTTTATTTTACTTTACAGTACTGTATTGGATTTGGCATACATTAGAACATGATCTTTTAATTAATTTTCCTAGCAGCCTCTCAATTAAGCCATTATACAAGGAGAGGTGAGGATTGGGCATAGACAAGATCCTTGACTACAGGTGGCTAAGAATTTGAGGACAATTAATACAAATAAATGAATGATGAATGACCTATTGCCAGTGAGAGTGGCACTGACTGCTGGAGACATACTGGAATCTGGAAAAATCTGGGAGGGTGAGGAGCTGTTGGAGGAGCTTCAAAAGAAGACTAACTTATGAAGGTGTGGGTTGACATGGTGTGGGGAGAGGAGTTTTCAGGGGCTGGGTGTAGCAGTGAACACAGCGTATTGTCCCACTCTAAAGCTAGGCCTCTCTCTCTTTGATCTGAACAGACAAGCCCACGGGGTACGGCTCCAGCAGTCGGAGGGCGCCCCAGACAGGAATCGTGGATGAGTGCTGCTTCCGGAGCTGTGATCTGAGGAGGCTGGAGATGTACTGTGCGCCTCTCAAGCCCGCCAAGTCGGCCCGCTCAGTCCGTGCCCAGCGCCACACCGACATGCCCAAGGCTCAGAAGGTAAGCCCACCAGGGGTGGCGGTGAGGGTCGGCCATCTTCGCGAGATCTGAGTTATGCGGCTGAACCTGTAGCAACTTAGTAGCAGCAGCATCCGAATAGTAATTCATACCCTCATAGACTTCTGGCTCATAGAGTCAAAAGAGCTCCATTCTCCCCTGAGAGGTTCATCTTTTCTGTCACTCCACATTATAAATTCTCCCTTCCACTGCTGTGGCCCATCTGATCACCAGAAGATGGTGGAGAAGAGTGACTAAACCTGGGCTTTGGCATCAGGCAAAACTGGCAGCCTAGCTTCACCAATCACCAGCTGAGAGCCCATGGCCAAATAATGCAGTCTTCCAAGTCTTTGCTGTTGAAACTATCAGTAAAGATGGGATAGCAGTACCATTTACCTCATCAGGTCATTAATGTGCATGCAATGCTTTCCACACTGCACAAAGTAACTGTCAGACAAGTGTTAAGTTCTGTCATAACTGTATGAACAAAGCATGTGACCTTTCAAGTCCTGATATTCTCTAAACATGCAAAGAAAAATAACACTAAAATTGGAACTAATAGAAATTCACATTTAGTGGCAAACACAAAGAATAAAATAGAAATTTCAGTTTGGCTCTAAAAACAGCAAGAAAATTCTAATGATCAAAATCTGCAGATGTCTGTACTAACAGCGAGACTTTAAACAAGCCTTAGAGGTACTGTCTCTGCCATCAAAAATATGTAAATCATCTGATCTGATGCACATTGATCACTTGATAAACCTTTGTTGAGTGAGTGAATGAATGGATGAACAAATGTGTGTAAGTGATTACATTTTCGTCACTAAGTAGAAAGAATGAGAACTAAAGAGAAGGTGAAGAAAATGAGGAAGAAAGAATAAGGAAAGTTAAATGCTCTCAGATTTCCCGGTGGACTCTCTTAAAAAAAAACAACAACAACTAGGGGTTTAATCTTTGGAGTCAAAACTAGCATCGTGCAGAGGGCACATGATAAGAGATCAAGAAGCTCATAATGACACCTTTGCTGCTTCCTGGTCCTCATTTGCAGCTGAGGCTAGAACAGGGGCCTTAGCAGAGATGTGACCCCAGGGAGCCACCCTGAGTGATGGAAAGGGACTGGGCACAATCTAATTCAGAGAGAACACAGGAGCCAGTCGATGTGTCAGGGAGAAAGCCCCACATACCTTTTAAGTGAATGTGACTGGGAAGTGTGCTCAAGGTAAGCAGAGGCAGGTTAAATCTTTCTCTTTCCAGGTGACCCAATGCCTTTCAGTTTCTATTTTGGGAGGGGGCTGGTAGTGTCAGAGATGAGTCCCTAAGTTCTGGAATGGCAGGTTTGATAGTGACTGAGGTCCAGACACCTCTCTAGCACCAGTGCTGTCTTCTGCATCTATGGAGCCAAGGCATTCAAAGGCTCTGGTCTTCTGGGACACCAAGGGGACCACCAGTTCTCAATGCAATTATTTTTGTGATGTTTACAGTATCAGCCCCCATCTACCAACAAGAAAATGAAGTCTCAGAGGAGAAGGAAAGGTGGGCCAAAGAAACACCCAAGAGGGGAGCAAAAGGAGGGGACGGAAGCAAGTCAGCAGATGAAAGGGAAGATGAAAGAGCAGAGGAGAGAGACTGGAGCTAGAAACTGAACACAGGCAAGAAAGGAACACGGAGGAAAGAAAGACTAAGACAGAGGTGAGGAGGGTGAGAGAGAAGCAGACAGCAAGAGAGAAAAGTGGCAGATGCTATAAAGGAAATGAAGAAAAATAGGCCAGCTGGAACTAGAGAACGCATGGGACAGAAGGAGGAGAAGAAACCTGTTGTAGGAAGTGGCTGATAAACATGGAGAAATGGAAAAATAACATATAATGCCTGAGAAAGTCCAAACAAAGACAGTGGCAAGAATGAAAACATGAACAAAAATTACAAAAGAGGGAAATAAAGCAATATTTCCTTCCCCATGGAAAAACAAGAATTAAAATAAAAATCAAGGTTTTTATATGCATTTTAATTTTTTGTGTGAATTTTACAAGAGTTTCCATGTCAATAAATGTCCAGAGTTAAATATTAGCCCCAAATTTTCAGCAAGACTGAATTGTGTCATAAACATTCCCAGATTTGGAGGCTGCATTTCTTAGTCAAGCTCGGGCCAAAGGGCACCCATTATTTGCCTAAAGGCCTGTGAGGCCTGAGAGCTTACCTATGAAAGGAGGTCACTGAACTTTTTGTGTGTGCACTTTGGAATCAGATATAAAGGATGTATTAATGTGCTAGGGCTGCCAGAATAAAGTACCACACCACAGACTAGGTGGCTTACACAACAGAAATTCGTTTTCACACATTCCCGGAGGCGGGAAGTCCAAAGTCAGAGTATTGGCAGGATCAGTTCCTTCTGGGAGCTGGGAGCAAAGTATCTGTTTCAGATCTCTTTCCTCCACTTGGAATTGGCCTTCTTTTCCCTGTGTTTTCACATCATCTTCCCTCTGTACAAATCTCTGTGCCCAGATTTCCTCTTCTTATAAGGACACTAGTTATACTGGATTAAAATATGATCATCAGGATCTTATTTTCACTTAAGTTATCTGTGTAAAGACCCCATCTCCAAATACAGTAACATTCTGAGGTACTAAGGGTTAGGACTTCAACTTGTGAATTTGGGGCAAGGGGAACACAAGTCAGCCCCAAACCAAAGACTCCTGATGTCTGACTACTGCCCTGTGATTCCATCACCTATAAACTTCTCTCTCTCTCACATGCACCCCCTCCCCGCTCCTCCCTCCCCCTAGATATTTAGACCTGAAATCCTATGAGATTATGTTCCATGAAATACCAGGGCAATGTTATGTGAGGGCTGCAAAGGACTCAAATCATTTGCTTCGGTCCCTTCATTTTAAAGATAAGGATACTGAGATCTAGAAATGGCTGAAGGATGGCTGAAATAGCTGAAAATGGCTTGGTTTCTAAGCCACACCCTCTTTCTGGCCAGCAGAGAACAGCACAAAATCAACGTGGACTAAGAAAGAATTCCAAAAGGAAAAGATGGGAGTGAATGAGAACAAAAACACTCAATTTTCTTGAGGGTAAAGAAACGCCAGGTAGAATCACAGAATTTGAGTCTTAAAGATTTTCTTCCTTCAGTTTCCTTGATTTAATCAATAGAGTTAGTATCTTCATAGATAATAAAGCAAAAGGTCTCAAGATATTCAAATTGTGAATTATAAGAGCTAAGGGAGGATGCAAGAGAAAAGTGCTCAGCTAAGCAAATGATGACACAGAGTAAGAAGATGATAAGACAAAGAGTGAAGCATTTCATCCAAATAGCCCACTTTGAAGATGTCAAGGGATAAAGGAACATCCTTTCTACTTGTCCTTCATGCCTCAGCCCTGCTTTCTACTTCAGGGTCATCCTTTGTCCATGGTTCACTGAAAACCTAGGATATATGATATATAGATATGCCCAAGTCTCAAGCCAGGAGGAAAAAGTATGATCACGAGCTTGTCACAGTATCGTATGGGAGCCAAAACATTGCTGTTGTGGTTGCAAAGTGGGTCCTGGCTTATCCGAAAAGATAAAAGCCAGGCTGGAGCCTGAGCCCATCTGGCCAGCCACCTTCTTCAGGAGACTCCCAGTTCTCCTGTTAATACATCTATGGTTTGGAACCAGCCTTAGGTATAAGCCTCAAGCATAAGCCAACACCTACTGTTTCTACCACCTGAGAGTAACCTGCAAACTGAGATGGCTTTTCAAGGGACCACAGGTGGCTCAGAGGTTAAAGCGTCTGCCTCCAATGCGGGAGACACAGGTTTGATCCCTGGGTCAGGAAGATCCCCTGGAGAAGGAAATGGCAATCCACTCTAGTATTCTTGCCTGGAGAATCCTTTGGATGGAGAAGCCTAGTAGGTTACACCCCACGGGGTCGCAAAGAGTCGGACAAGACTGAGTGACTTCATCTTACCTTACCTTCACCTTACAGTTTGGCAGAGAAGTAAGTCAGTGTCCTGTGGGATTTCTTAGAGGATTATCCTTTCCCTTTTTCATTGATGATTGGACCAATGCCATTATAACACAGGGATAAATGACAATTATACCCAATAATGAACTCCATTCAAGAAAAAAGGCAAAGACTTTAAAAGGAAAGGAAAGCAATAGAACTTTCCAGTTAAAGAATGCTTCACCATCAGACTATTAGTTAAAACCCTGCTTCCCTGGTGGCTCAGACAGTAAAACATCTGCCTGCTTTGCGGGAGACTGGGTTCGAACCCTGGGTCAGGAAGATCCCCTGGAGAAGGAAATGGCAATCCACTCTAGTATTCTTGCCTGGAGAATCCTTTGGATGGAGAAGCCTAGTAGGTTACACCCCACGGGGTCGCAAAGAGTCGGACAAGACTGAGTGACTTCATCTTACCTTACCTTCACCTTACAGTTTGGCAGAGAAGTAAGTCAGTGTCCTGTGGGATTTCTTAGAGGATTATCCTTTCCCTTTTTCATTGATGATTGGACCAATGCCATTATAACACAGGGATAAATGACAATTATACCCAATAATGAACTCCATTCAAGAAAAAAGGCAAAGACTTTAAAAGGAAAGGAAAGCAATAGAACTTTCCAGTTAAAGAATGCTTCACCATCAGACTATTAGTTAAAACCCTGCTTCCCTGGTGGCTCAGACAGTAAAACATCTGCCTGCTTTGCGGGAGACTGGGTTCGAACCCTGGGTCAGGAAGATCCCCTGGACAAGGAAATGGCAACCCACTCCAGTACTCTTGCCTGGAAAATTCTATGGATGGAGGAGTCTGGTGGGCTACAGTCCATGGGGCTGCAAAGAGTTGAACACAACTGAGTGACTTCACTTTCTTTCTTTCTTTTTGCAACGGGTTATATTAACACTAAAGCAGTCATCTTGAATCCCTACATGTGATTTCTTAATAACATAAGTAAATAGAAAGAATCTATTGCTGTCTTTCATCCCTTCTACTATTAGAATAAGCACTAGTGATATCTATTGCTGTCTTTCATCCCTTCTACTATCAGAATAAGCACTAGTGATACATGGCATATAATGATGAATGAAAGGATGGATGGACAAATGAGTGAGATAGGGAGGGGAAGAGTGGTAGGGAAATAGACCATGAAAGTTAAGTAGCACTGTGTATGTGTTAGATGATCAGTCATGTCTGACTCTTAGCAAACCCATGGACTGTAGCCCACCAGGCTCCTCTGTCCATGGGATTCTCCAGGCAAGAATACTGAAGTGGGTAGCCATTCCCTTCTCCAGAGGATCTTCCCAACCCAGAGAAGAAGCCTAGGGTTCTTGCATTGCAGGTGGATTCTTTACTGTCTGAGCCACCAGGGAAGCACTGCTGANCACCAGGCTCCTCTGTCCATGGGATTCTCCAGGCAAGAATACTGAAGTGGGTAGCCATTCCCTTCTCCAGAGGATCTTCCCAACCCAGAGAAGAAGCCTAGGGTTCTTGCATTGCAGGTGGATTCTTTACTGTCTGAGCCACCAGGGAAGCACTGCTGAGATGAAATAATTGCTCTTGTCCTTGCCTAAGATAGTGATGCAAGTGCAGAGTAAGACAGGGAAGGCAGAGGAGCTGTGCTTGCACAAGTTTTGCATGTTTGGAATTTCCTATACTCAAGCCAAGATTGAATTCATTCAAGGACTTATTGCTAAAGGTGGAAACCAGTTGAGTACTTTATAGTGAATGTTACATTCCCTATTTATCCCCTCAATGCTTTCTTGAAGTAGGCAGAGTATTCATAATAATTTAAAAGCCCTCTGTTTCAACTGTTTCTTTTAGGGCAAATTGATGATTGTGTGCAAAACTAACAGGAATATGTAAGGATTCATGATCCTTAAATTGTTGAAAAACATTTTTACTGAGTACCCACGATATGTAAACCTCTGTACAAGGCATAAAGGAGAATGATAAAGATAAGAGAGGCAATAAAACATTGTGGTTAAGAGTATAGAATCTAGACTCAGACTGCCTGGTTTCAGACCCTGGCTATCTCACTTAATAGCTGTATGTCCTTGGGAAAATAATGTAAGTTATCTGTACCTCAGACTCCTCATCTGCCAAATGGGAGTAATAATTGAATCTACCTCATGAGAGTTGTGAGGATTTATTGCGATTGTGTGTGTATGTACAAATATAAATTATAGTGTTTAACATGGTACCTGGCACATGGTAAGCACTATTAAAGTTTTAGTTGATATTATTTTTCTTAGTTTTTAAAATTAGAGCCATCTGAAAAAGAAACAGGTCTCATCAAGTGGAAGTGAGTCCCCTGTCACCAAAAACTTCAAGCTTAAGCTTACCAACACTTTCCAGTGATGTGGTAGTGTCTTTCAAGCACATGATAAGAGAAAGAGAATTCAGTGATCTAAGACCCCTTCCAACCCAGAGAACCCCAGTTCTATGAATTATTCCAACTTCAGTGGAAGCTCAACTGTCCTGTATGAGGAACTGTTAACTTTTATTTTGAGGTTGTAGAAAAGAACTTTCAGAAAACCACCCTTTTTCTCAACCAGTTAAAATCAAATGTAATATGTGTTTTCATTTCACAGTGCCTGAGGAAAATTTAATTGTAGCATGAACTCCAGCCCTTACTAGTTTAAAGTAAAATTGCCAAAATAAATAAAAATGTGGGATATTTCCGGGCTCACACAGCTTCCGGGACATTTCGGTTTCTAGGGCTGCCGATTCAGTGCCTCTCACAAGCATTTGATCTTCTTTCAAACATCTCTTGAAAACAAACAAAACCTCATACAGCTTCTCATGTGCGTGCTGTTAGGATGTAAGGGTGGAAAAGGAGGCAGAGAAAGCAGCTCCGGGAGAGCCCCTCCTCCCTCTCCCCTCCAACTCCTGACCCTCTCCCTCCTACCACTCACCGACAGGAAATAATGTTTTCCTAACTAATAAGGCTTGCCATTTCTCAAGTCCACTTACACATCATGGAGATGAAGTCTGTTCTCTTTGCTTGCCTGTATGAAGGGAATAGGGCTTTGAACAATGTTTATTAGACAACAGAGAGCTGACTTTTAATCCAGGACAAAACTGATAGTCTAGAGGTAAAGTGGAAGCCTTTGCTGACAGTGAAAAGATAAATCATTTATAATGATCTGTGATGACCTAAATGGGACAGAAATCTAAAAGAGAGGGGATATGTGCATACATATAGCTGATTCACTTGGCTGTACACTAGAAACTAACACAACATTATAAAGCAACTATACTCCAATAGAAAATAATCATAAAAAATAAAAATAAAGATAAATTGTTTTGAAAGAAGCAGAGTGCCTTTATGAGTTTTTAAATATCCACTATAGAATTCTCCAGTGATTAAAACCCAGCTCCTGAATCCTTTGAAAATCAGTGACAATATGTATTGGCCTAGGCAAGATAAGTCCATTTTAAAGAAGGACCAGGCAAGGTTAAGAAAAGTTTTCAGTGGCCATTAAATTTCCAGATCTGCAAGGTCAAAATCAGTTTTTTCATCCTCAGAGCTCTAACTGAAATCTGAGTACCATTCCCTGATCCTCATCTATTAGGACTCCTTTAATGTGACTGCTTTAACCCCCTTAGGGGAGCTTCCCTGGTGGCTCAGATGGTAAAGAATCTGCCTGCAATACAGGAGACCTAGGCTCAATACCTGGATCGGGAAGATCCCCTGGAGGAGGGCATGACAACCCACCCCAGTATTCTTGCCTGGAGAATTCCATGGACAGAGGAGCTGGTGGGCTACAGTCCACGCGGTCACAAAGAGTCAGACACAACTGAGTGACTAACACTATAATACCCTTAGGGCTATCTTGTTTTTATCTTGCAACCAAAAGAGATGGTTTAGAAATATAGACTGACATTTAAACTCAAGTAGAGAGAAATGGAAATTGAGAACAGCAAGGAAATTATGAGAGATGTGGGACAATGGGCATATGAGCTCATGTCTGGTACTAATAGAGAGCAGCAAAGAAACTTCTCACCACACTAGGAACTCAATCATAGCTCAGTGGGCTACTGCTCCATCAGTAATAAGAGCTAGAAAACATTTCCAAACATTCCCATCCATTTTATTCACTGATGAGATTATAGTTTTAAGATCCATTTGGTCAGAAAACTAAGTTTTGAAAAAGTGGAGGTGTGATAGAAATAAGAATGCTGAAGGTCCATCCAACTTTAATTCCAAATATCCTTGGTGGTAACTTACAATCTGTAGTTAACTACAGCAAATAGTTTTGGGAGAAAGAAGATTATTTTCTCTTTACTTGTGTGTGTGTGTGTGTGTATGTGTGCACACACAGTGGGATTCACATGCCAGAATTTCTTACAAAATTCTCTGTAAAATATATAAACATTCACATGGAGCTTTCAGTCTGGCCAGCTCCAAGAGGTCATGTAATCAAAGACCAGCCAGCTCTGCCATCCATGAAAATATGATGTGGTATTTTCACAGCTGTAGATGACAATTATGGCAAGACAAAAATTCTAAATGATTAGGAGTAAGACCGTGGCAGGTTGAGGGTTAGATAAGGAATCCTATTGTAGACTTGAGAATATGTAATATTTATGTCACAGTCTGAGTGTGGCAAACTTGAATCATTCATGAGGCATTGGAGGACTAGAGAAAAATGAAAATTATAAAAGGAATCAATAAATACATAGCATTATTTTGTGAGTATGGATTGATCAAGGCCACTATTGGATGCTCTGGTTTGTCCTCTGTCAATAATGCTGCTTGTTTCCTTCTTCAAAGAACACTAGGATGAAGTAGAACTACTTTGGGCACAATTCTGATTTTTTTAAACTGTATAAACACATGAATTGTTCTTGCGCCATTTTCTGTCTTGGAAAAGCACTGGCTGGCACCATACATGTTTACTTTTATATGCTGAAGACTCACGTCAACCTCCAACAGATGCAAATCACTTTAACTTGTTGTAGTGTTATTTTGTTCATCCTAAAAGTTCAGAAAAGCCTTCCAAACTTGCAAAATTTCTCTCAATTCAGAGGAGGAAAATTCAGAACACAGGATTTGAATGTTCTGCCCAGATCTGTCACACACACAAAGCATGAGTGAAAGAGGGGAACACCCTTTCCGACTAATCTCTGAACTCATCACTATTGCATTGAAGTGATACCAAAAGGTAACAACCTTGACCCCCACATCTCTCCAGAATATTAGAATATAAATTACTGCACACATGAGTTTAAGATCTCCAATATATGTTTTATGTCAGATGAAACAATGCTATTTTGGAGGCTAAAGAGAAAAAAATAATCAAATCCAGTTTTTAGGTAAAAATATGCTGAATCTTTAGCACATATCAGTGAAATTGCTAGAATCTGGGGTTTCACTTTTTAAAATACCACAACGGTTGAACCTTTCAGCAATTCCAAAATCAACTCCCTCTGGGAAAGATAGTGTGCTTAAAGTGTAGTTGTTGGGTTGTTTTTTTTTTTTTTAATTTAAAAATGTAACACAAACAGCTAACAAAACAGGCTGCCCATAAAATCAACAGCCTAAGCAGCCCTGGAGTATTTTACAACATCCTTCAAGACTATTAAAGGCAACATAAATGACTCTTGCCAGCAAGGGCAAATACCCTTCAGCTTTTTTTTTCCCTTTCCTTTTTCTTTTTTCAGGCTTTTAAACCATTTTGGTAGTGATTTGTTACATCACAGACAAAAATACTTCAAACAGAGTCAGGTGGTATCCTTTGAAAAGTAAGGAATTGCCAAGACAGGATAAGCTGTGAATAATTATAGGATAAACACATTCCCTAAACTGGGGGATTCCTAGGGATGTACCTGTCACTAGAAACAAGAGTTATGCATCTGCTAGTGCATCAGTCAAGGACACCCTGGGCACCCAGAAAGTAACTATTACCCCCCAGTCAGAGAAAGGGCAGTACTCAAGCATGGAGTGTGCTTTCCCAACAGGAACTATTTCTAAAAAGGCAATAATAATAGCTGTTATTTATTAGGCACATGCCCTGAAGTAAAGGCTGTCACAAATCACCTCCTTAATCTTCACCATTAGCCTGAAGGGTAAATGTTATAATTATGCCCCTCCCCCACTGTACAATTAGAAAACCTGGACTAAGGGGGCTAAGTGTCTTGCCAAGGTCTTGCCCCAACAAGTGGTCAGACCAGAATCCAAACTCAAGATGGACTCCAGCATGTGAACTATGCACTGTGCTCTCTCTTCTCCATCTCTTCACTGATATTTACTGTACTGCAATCTGCCAGCTATAAGTTCCAAGACAGGACAGGGGCTCTGTGCACAGCAAGAAGTAGGAAGCCATGTAAGGCTTGCTGTTAACCTGAACTCTATTCCACCACTCCTGCCGGAAATGCAAATCAATTTAACAAGCATTTCCTGGTTCGCCACTTTGCTCCCACATCCAAGGAAGAGATAGAGGTGAAGAGGCCATGCTACCTGCCCTCAAGGAGTTTACTTTTTAGTGGGAAAGCAAACACTTAGCTAATTTATTCCACAACACGTCAGTGCTCTAACAAAGGCAGACCCAGAGTGGATTCTGACAGCACAGAAGCCAGAACAGATAGCTGTTGCCATCAAGTTCACGAACAAGAGCTAAACCAAGGGCCCTTGAAACAGCTGGCTCTCTTGCACACAACTACAGTAGGTAGATGTGTAAGGGTGATCAGATGTAATCATAACAACAATATGAGGTGGGTGCTCTTACTCCCCCCGCCCCACCCCGCCTTCATTTTACAGAACAGGAGACTGAGAAGGAGAGGACAACGTAACAATTGTCAAAGGTCACACAATTCCTTGTTGGAAGCTGGGATCCAAGCTAGGCATATAAATCCAGGTTCTCTGAGAAATACATATATTACTGGGTTAAAGGAGCAAGGGTTTGATGAGGGGAAATACCCATGTGAAAAGCAACAGGAGAGGATCAGGGAAGCCTGAGCAAGCCAGCAGAATGCAAGTGCAAGTCTGACCTCAGTGAAACCGAGGAGGGGAGACGACTGGGGGGAAGCATCCTAGATGGCTGTACCGTCTAAAGAAAAGTCAGCAAGGCGGCTGAGGAGTCCTTGAGCCAGAGATGGCCAATAAAGAAGTCTTGGGTTTCCCCGAAATTGGGTCTGCCCTGATGTCCCCACTACACTCTTGAGCTATGGGAGGGGGCTGTGGGGCCCATCTACCATGCATGGTCAGAGGAGATGATCCTGTTGGAAAAAATGTCCTTTCCCACTCTAACCACATAAAAGATAGGGTGAGGTCATTTCCAGAAAAACATAAATAGAAAGGGGGCTGGGCAGACCAACACTGTGCAGACTGTTACACCTATCTCTTTGCTGAAGAGGCAGTTACTCTACCAGGAGCATACATCTCTTGTCCTTCGGTTTTAAAAGTCACATCCCAGAGCAATGAGTTGATCTCATGACACTCACTCTACTTGGCTCCCAGAGATGAAAGACTGACCACACTCTCTTGGAATTCGGACTTGTAATCCCCCCAAATAATGAGATATCAAAGTTGATAATGAGACATTTAAATCATCATCCAATATTTTACATTTCTCCAGGCTAAGCCAGCAAAATAGCCAGGGCACATCCTTTTCAACAAGTTGACATCTGGGCCATCTCTTCAATCATCCATTGCCTTTTTTTTTTTTTTTTCCATTTTGCCCTTTTTCAGAGAAAGTCAATGCTGAGTTAGAACTTTAGGCTGTACAATAGGCTATTAACATTCCATGATGGGCAGTATTTTCCCAGCATTTTTTATAGGGTTCCAGGCTTTTCTTAGAGTTTATGTCATACAATACTTAACTTGTTTGCAGTGGGTGGAGATGGAAACATAGTCTATTGAAAACATCACTGCTTCCTCCCTAAAATTTAAAGGGGCTATTATCATCCTTTTAGATTCTGCCTCTCAGGCAATGTCTCACAAAGATAGGCGGGGAGAAAATAAGGGTTTATCAAATTCACAGGGTTAGCTTTTGCTAAATGAATATTGTGCTACTAGACCTCCATTAATAGCATACAAATGGAACTCAGCTCACACTGGGATAAGGGAGGTATCCACTTCCCTAGTTTAGAGTCTTGCCTTACCCTCTAAACCAGCATCTGCCACCATCTGGGATCATGGGCACCTCATGACATTATCAATTGCTGTTACTGGAAAGAGACTTGGGTTTTGCAACACCAGATACTGGTCTACCTTTTTGGGAGGCACTGTGGTCGAGTATCTATCTGGTGAGCTCTAGGATCAGAAGCAACTGATACAAATCCCAAACATGGTTACGTCTTCACTGTAAGAAATCAGGCACGTTGTTTTTTATTCATATTTCATGAAGGTAAAATGGGTTAAGACACTAGTACCCATCTCTGAGAGAACTATGAGAATTAAATAAGAAAATGTATACAATTAGCACTTACAAGACAGTGACCAGCACATACACATGTTCAACTGGTAGAACTGTTATTCTTTTATGAAAATAATAGGTGGTTTTACTATTAGTTCTATCAGTTTCTTCCTATGTGACCTCAAGCAAGTCAGTAAATCTTCAGGAGCCTTAGATTGTGAATGATACCAATGCAAACAACGTCATCTCCTGAGGTTGTTGGGAGGATTCACGGAGATTACTGTGTAAACTGTAAAATGTGTACAAATTTTAATCAAGATAACTATTATTGCCATTGTCGTTAGCTCTCAGGGAACTTAAAAAGTTTGTGGACAGTTTTCCATTGGAAAACTAAGAGCTAGGATTGCCAAGAGAAAATGGGGGAATGTGAATGATCCCTTCATGGCATTTTCTAGCTTCTTATATATCTGTGTATGGCATACACTGTGTAATAATGTATACCACAAATTAACCCCTATCAAACCTATTCCCTCATGAGTCAGTTAACCCTTCCTTCAGAGGGTATGTTTCCTCAGCCAACCCCAGTGAGCTTGAGGACCAACTTTTTTTTTTTTTTTTGTAAATAATCTTACCTTCTCTGGTGTCAATAGGAAACAGTATTTACTCACTACTGTTTTTCTTTCTAAAATCTGTCTAGCTGCATACTAGACACAGTTTTAGCTGGTTTGTTTGTCTTGGACAGGCTGTTGAAGTGAAAAGTTTTTGCTTGGCTGAATGTGGGACAGTTTCATAACCCCTTCAAGAAGTACACTGAAGGAGGGTGCCAGCTCCGACGGCTGCTTCTAGCAGGCCTCCACTTGCCACCCATTGTCAAGGGTGGCCCGCGTCATTAAATTAAAACAATGAGCAAAGCAACAGATGCAACTGAGACTAAATCCCTAAGTGCTTTTGTTTTGTCACTGTCATTGTCTGCAACAAAGAAGTCACATGTGAGAGCCTGGGAAGAGAGCCAAATGCAAACCAGACGACATCCCAGCTGGTTCTGAATGGCCTCCATCATACGCCTGTGTGCATGGGAACCATGCTGCTTGGAGCGGTGTCGGCTTTATCAAGTGAGTTTCTGCCCAGGACTTTGCTGTGATGCCGAGACAGACCCAGAAGAAACAGTCCAGAAGATCCCTCCACTCAGACTTCACACCTTACACTTCTGCTTTGAGAGAAAAGAATCTCTGAACTGGGGAAAGAGATAAGATCTATATGGTTGGCCAAACTAACCTCAATCCTTTTTGCTACAGTGATCATGAATGTGAAGAGGTATAGAAGATACCTGAACTTTTTCATCTGGAAACCTATGATTAATGTGGCTTGAGAAGAAGACTGGAGATTAAATACCTCGCGTACTTTCTTTTTACTTGTAACCATTTCATTCTGGAGTATTTCCTTAGAATGGGCTTTATTCAGATTCTTTAAAATCCTTTCTTTAAGCTGTCATACCTTGTAAACAAAAAAGAGGTTAAAACCCAAATTAGGGTATTTTTAGTCCTGTTAATTAATTTGGTTATTAGTTTGATAGAGCAACAGTGTCCTTAATAACAGTGATTATGGGGGTTTGATGAGCCATATACCATCAGCAGGGTCTATTGAGAGCTGAACAGAAATGTTTCAAGGAGTCTGGGACAATAGTATGTCTACTCTGTAGCTGCATATGTCTTTCTTCCATTTTCCAGAGAACTCCTTTAAGGAAGCAGAATAAGGTGTAAGGTTAGAAATAAAAACTTTACTGGTAGCTCAACAGCAGATGCTTTGTAGAGCAACAAATGCATGTGAAGTGAACCTGGTAAAAGTTGTATGATATTAGAGGGGAAAGTGCCAGGACTGTAAACAGATAGCATCTCAAGCTCTCCTACAGGAATGCCCATTTTCTTCCCACAAAGATTTTTTTTTCAGTGGCCACTGAGCTAGATATTTTAATAAACATTTTTACACAATGATGTCATCCTCCTTCTATTCAGGAGGTATAAGATATTTTCACCATCAACGTACAAAGTACTAACTTGCTTTTATAAAGGACTTGTTGATCACTCTGCTGTTCCAGGTAGAGCTGAAAATATGTGCAGGAAAAATGACCAAATCCCTATGGGTCTGAGTCAATAGGTATCATTTCCAGTGATTAGTAGTTGACTCTGCCCCAGTTTCTGACCCTCTCCAGTTCTCAGGTCTGAGTGATCTCCAAGGTCCCTCACAATGATCTTTAAATGTCTTACAATGATTGGGAGAGTGATCATTTCCTTAGCCAGAAGGAAGGATTTGGAGATTCCAGTGCCTGTGATGAGAACCCTTGGTTTTGGTCTGGATGGAAAATGTTCCTGGGAAAAAGGAATCCTTCAACCTCATTCTGTACCAATAATTATCCATTACATCCTTCTCTAAGGGCCTCCTGACTAGAAGGAAAATCAAGAGAAGCAGCACCTGATGTTTATGCATGTAAATGTCATTTCCTTTTGGATTTTATTTTACAGCTTATTTGTCTAAATAAATGTTGCTATTTAAGTATGTTCAAGGATAAAATAATAATTAAGAAGTATAATGACCTGATCCTGCACGTTATCAGAGGGTTCATTATATTCATTCAATAGGTATTTATTGAGCACCTGAAATGTTTTGGGCACTGCTGTAGAAATGGAGCTGTAACAGTAAGCAGAGACATGTCCCTATTATCATAGGGCTCCTATTCTAAGCAAAACTCAGTATTCCTTGGATAACAGAATTGGTTGTTGATAGGTGAATGGTAGCACCAAAACAAGGAACCCAGAATGTTTAATCCAATAATAGTTCCTTTCCAATAAAGATTGAATAACAATAATAATAGCAAATAACAATTGGTAATACTTATGTAGTGTTCATGGTGTTCCAGGCCTATCATTAGTGATTTTATGTTCTAATTTTTTAATCCTTAGTCCTAAAAGGTAGAAACCATTATTATCCCAGTTTATGGATGAAATTGAGACACAGGAGATTGTCACTTACACAAGTTCACATAGCTAGAAAATAGAAGAACCAGGATTTGAGCACAGCTCAGAATGTCTGTGATTTTGTAGATTCCAAATCAGCTACA
This sequence comes from Oreotragus oreotragus, assembly GCA_006410675.1. Classification (NCBI taxonomy): domain Eukaryota; kingdom Metazoa; phylum Chordata; class Mammalia; order Artiodactyla; family Bovidae; genus Oreotragus; species Oreotragus oreotragus. The sequence goes on along the minus strand of SJYX01023380.1, from coordinate 207,943 downwards.
AAACTTCCCAATCTTCTACTTCAAAACCTCTGCCTCTCTCCAGAGGAGAAAAAGAAAAAAATGAAAAGTTAACCTCCTTTTTTACAGAAACTAAAACAGAACCAAAAGCAATAAAACAATGGAGGATGATCCCAGGATGTGATTGTTTTTTCTCACTAGGAAAAGGTGTTCCAAGCCAGAAGACTGGATTTTAAAGGATCCCCCTCTTATCAAGGAACCTGTGATAGTGGCAGATGAATAAACACATATTTCTGTATGATTACAAAGCAATTTGTGGTCCCCATGCCATCAAGGGTAAATAGAAGTAGCTTTAGTGAGGTTTGTCTAAATTAAAAACCCAAGGCCATCCACTTGTTTATGTCTTTCTCAGAAAACCCTGGCCCAAGTTGTCTATTAAACTGACTGGTGAGACATAAGTATGAAGGTTGAGATCCAGTGTTAGAAATAGATGGGTTGGACACATAAAAATTCATCAAATTAATGTCACTTTTTCTCTCTTATTTTTAGGAAGTACATTTGAAGAACACAAGTAGAGGGAGTGCAGGAAACAAGAACTACAGAATGTAGGAAGACCTTTCTAAAGAGGGAAGAATGACATGCCACCGGCAGGATCCTTCACTCTGCACGAGTTACATGTTCAACACCAGAAGACCTACCAAAAATAAGTTTGATAACATTTCAAAAGATGGGCATTTCCCCCAATGAAATAAGTAAACATTCCAACATTGTCTTTAGGAGTGATTGTTCAAAGCTTTGCACCTTGCAAAAAATGACCCTGGAGTTGGTAGATTGCTGTTGATCCTTTATCAATAATGTTCTATAGAGAAAAAATATATATAGATCTTAGTCCCTGCCTCTCAAGAGCCACAAATGCATGGGCGTTGTATAGATCCAGTTGCACTAAATTTATCTCTGAATCTTGGCTGCTAGTGACATTCATTCAGCAGGCTTGTCTAAGTGGTTTATTAATTTTTTAATTTGCACTTCTTTCTACGCAACACAGGCTGTTTGTTTTACAGTGTCTGATAATCTTGTTCCTCTATCCCACTCCCTTCTCCATCAACTTTATATTTGCTGAATTTGGCCTCCTAAACAGCAGCAGCAAGCAGTTAAGTAGCACACCAGTTTTTAACCCACAAGATTCCATCTGTGGCATGTGTACCAAATATAAGTTGGATGCATTTATTTTAGACACAAAGCTTTATTTTTTCCACATCTTGCTAAAAGATGCATGTAGTTACCACTTTGAGGCCAATCATTTTAGGTGTATGTTTTAAGCATAGAAAGTCTCAAACTCTGAATGGTTCCTTCAAGAGATGAGTTAGTGTGTGACCTGATCAGTACTTCTCTCTTTTTATTTCTTCCATATAGAGCACTATGTAAATTTAGCATATCAATACTACAGGATATATCAAACAGTATGTAAAACTCTGTTTTTTAGTACAACGGTGCTATTTTGTAGTTTGTTATATGAAAGAGTCTGGCCAAAACGGTAAAAGGTGAAAGCAAACTAAAGAGGAAGCCTGGAGCCAAAGGTGACACAGAGGGGAAGGGTACTCAAAACTCAAACATTTGGGAAAGAAAAGCTCCCCAATTATGCCTCCCAAGAAAAATAAGACACAAAGTCCACTGATACAGATTTGATTGGCGAGTCCAGAGAGGAGTAGAAAAAGCAGAAGGCTAGGAATTTAATAATCCTGGTTTCTTATTCTTGCTGAAGAAACGAACATCTGACGACTCTGCCACGGACTCACCACTGTGTGACCTTGGGCAAGTCACTTCACCTCTCTGTGCCTCAGTTTCCTCATCTGCAAAATGGGGGCAATATGTAATCTACCTACCTCACAGGGGTGGTATGAGGATTAAAAAGATAAAGCTCCAGATTTTTATCCTGAGTTGTTATGAGGGTATCGAGATCAGAACCCTTGAGTTGCTGAGATGCAAAGAATTCTATAAACAACCCATTCACAGTATAACTACAAAATTGATAAGCTGAATGCTCTCGACATGCCAGTTTTTGTCAGTGAGGCTATCCAACTATCTGTTAAAAGCTAACAGTTCAGTCTCTTTTAAAACACTTTTTAAAACAACTTAGAAACATTTGAATCTGCAATTTGATTTTGAATTCTGCATTTGGATTTATAAATATAAAGTGAAAATGGAGAAAGGAAAAGAAAGAAGGAGAAAAAAAGGTTTCTACAAGTGAAAGGATGGTTTACTCCTTTTGTTAGCACGTCCTGACTCTTCCAGGCATTTACTAATAATCAAATAATTTGTTGTTTAGTCGCCCAATCAGTCCTACACTTTTGCGACCCCGTGGATCATAGCCCACCAGGCTTCTCTGTCCATGGGATTTTCCAGGCAAGAATACTGGAGTGGGTTGCCACTACCTCCTCCAGGGGATCTTCCCAACCCAGGGATCGAACCCACATCTTCTGCTTGGCAGGCAGATTCTTTACCACAGAGCCACCTGGGAAACCCAATCTAATAATACTTATTTTAATATCATAAATGAGACTATTCATTTTGAAAGCCACAGTTATTTCCTCTCTTTAAGCCCAAGATTTCAAATGCTGAAATAATAACTAATAAAAAGTCACAAATTTACTTTCCTGAATGTATTTTGTTCTTATCCTTGGAAGTATATCCATAAACATATTTTAAAATTTTTTGACAAAAATATGCTTAACTAGAGTTGCAAATTGAGAGACAAAAGTTTCTCTCACAGAAATTTTCTAGCTCATAACTCATGTCTGCTTAGAAGAGTGGCTTCTGGTCCTCTGTAGATGTATCTTATCCATTCAATTGAAAATTGGTATCAAGAAAACCCAATGATAAGAACGAGTCCATGCTGACCTAGAAAAATATTTCCTGTCTCTATATCAAGGTTTTCATACTAAAACAACAAATCACTCATCATTCATATCTTTTTATCTGCCTTAGAATTTTTTGGTAAAAAGCAACCAGACTTGATTATTTCGTGTAAATTATATCCTTTTATTCTTGGAGAGTGTACCTGCAAAACAAAAATAGCACCTTTAGTTTCCATCCCACTGGTTCACCTCAAGGTTCAGAGGCCAGAGAAAAACAGATTTCTTGTATCTCCAAACTTATGCAAAAAGAAGCCTCTTTAATGGATGTCCCTTTCAGTCAACTGGTATTTTAACCTCAGTCCACAGTGTTATTTGAATTCAGCACCTCCATCATGCTGAGCTATGTTCTGATCACTGTGGACAATGTAAAAGAAACCATAGGTGGTTTTGCTCTTCGTCTGTTTTCTAGACATATGGGGTCTGTGGATTGAGATAATGGATCCATTTTCCCAAAATGGCACTTCTGATTTTTAATTATTCCTAGTGTATACCTTTTAAAATTACTGACTACCAATAACATGTTACACGAAACCTTCTACAGACTTAATATGTTTCCAGACATAGGTGAATATGTTAATTCTAAGAGTGTCTATGACTTGTTTGATTCACTAATAATTCTATTCATAACCAAAAAGATCCCAGTGAGGAAAGCTTAAATATGGAAAGCCGTATTACTTCTCTTATTTTTTTCTAACACCTAGTCCTATTCAACTGTATCATAAATCAGCTAATTAAAAATTAGCTAATTATGCTAACCTGCTATCTTATTTTCAAATGATTTAAAACTAGAAGTCAAATTGCTGTCAACTCCAAAAGCCAGCTGATCACTGTATAGTACAGCAGAATGACCCAGTATTGACAGAAGGAAGCACATAATATCTTACAACTCAATTCGTAAGCTTTATCTTAGAATTTTAAAATGAGCAATATCAAGATATTTACAAAAGAACTATAAATACGTGTAAGAGTGAGCTTTCAATTTATGGGTTGATTTCCAGTTTAACTGACAACACTGAATACCTAGGTCAAATGTCCATTCCTAGTTTCTCAAATAGTATAATTGTATTATTAGAACATTTTAAAATGAGGAGGACCCACTAAAAAAGTGAAAGCATCTTTCCATCAGAATCCACTCTTCTAGAGATAAGGAAAAACTCTCCCAATACTCACCCTACACACACACATACATACACACACACACACACACACACACTCATCCTGAGTCCAATGGAATATTAAGAAGAAATCACTTCCTTGAAAAATTTTTGAGAAAAAAAAAAAAAAGCCTGGTATCCCTTGAGAATCCTTCCCCTCCTTGGAATGTCAATGTTTGTGTAGATGTGGCTTCAGGGTTTCTGTTACTAGTTTATGCACTTGGGAGAATGCTTTAAAATGGAAGATGTAGCACATTTTGCTTTCCCATTTATTGTTTGGCCAGCTATGCCAATGTGGTGCTAATGTTTCTTTAAGAAAGTACTTGACTAAAAAAAAAAAGAAAAAAAGAAAAAAAAGAAAGCATAGACATATTTTTTTAAAGTATGAAAACAACAATTCTATAGCTAGATGGCATAAGAAAATAGCGTTAGGTCTTGTCACCAACACCTTTCAACTTTTTATCACTTGCAAATAGTGTACTGTTCACCAAATTGGAGTTTGGGGGTGCAAAGGCAGAAGATGAAAATTGTTTTAAGTTAGAAGGCTTCATTGTTTTGTTGGCTCTCAAACTCAACAAAACTAGCAATATATTATCCAATCTGAACACTTTAATTCAGGAGCATGGAGTATAAAAGGGAAAGAAAAAAAAAAAAAAAAGACCTTCTAGGCAAATGGCAGAATTGAAAAGATGATTGAGTTACTCATTGCTTTGTGTGTGTGTGTGTGTGTGTGTGTGTGCTTTGCTCTAAAACATACTCAGCAAGTGGAGAAAATAAAAACAAAGAGAAAAAGGCATAGATTCACCCGCTAAAAATAGCTTCTGCCACATCCCCCTTGAGTAGTTCTTTGGCATCGACTGGTTTAATAGAAGATATTCTCCCTTCACCTAAACATCTCAAAGAGCAGTAGCTCTCATGAAAGCAATCACTGATCTCATTGGGAAGTGTTGGAAAGTATTTCCTTCTGAGATGGGGGTTATCTACTGATAAGGACAGAGAAGAATTTATGAGAAATCGTTGAAAGAGATGGCTAACAATCTGTGAAGATTTTTTTGTTTTTGTTTTTTACTTTATACAGTCTTTATGAATATCTTAATGTTCAAATATGACTTGTTTTTTTCTTCTTTTTTTATATTGGAATAAGGGATGATAAGTTAAACCCACATAGACTGACTCTTTAAAACTATAGGCTAGATAGAAATGTATGTTTGACTTGTTGAAGCTATAATCAGACTATTTAAAAATGTGTTTGCTATTTTTAATCTTAAAAGATTGTACTAATTTATTAGAGACAGATCCTATTTGGCTCTCTTCATTAGAAAGAGCATTTCCCTTCAAATCACCTGAGCTTTCCCGTTGATGTTTTTGAAAGAATAATCTGATTTATGCATCATTATAGCATCATTTATTTTAAAATTTTAAAATAAAATAAGTGCCCCTCTCCTGCAATGCTCGTAAAGTCCAAAATCTGAAAGGGGCAAAAAACAAGAGAAAATTTTGTTGGTTCTTTGTTTTGGGTTTGTTTGTTTGTTTTTGATGCTAGTGTTTAATCCTATAGTACATATTTGCTTATTGCTATTTTAATATTTTAAAAGACTTTTCTGTTAGGTATTAGAAATTGATACATAGATATCTTTTTTGTGTGATTTCTATTTAAAAAAAAAAAAGGAGATGAGATGACTGTCTGAGCTTTAAGTGCGTGTGGTACAGGATAAACATACAAATTTAAACAATCAAATCTTATCTGGAGCAATACTTTTTGTAGAGAACCTCTCATAGATGAGACAGAGGCCCAAGGAAGTTTTGAAACTCTTTTTTTCCTCTTAGTCCTTATTCATTTAGTATCTGTCTCAAAATTTTGTAGAAGACTGACCAAACTAAAACCCTGAAATGAAAGGGACCTCTTTTAAAACATACATTTCACCTGTTTTCTTAATTTATGAAGCCACATTGATCTTAAACATGGTCCCCATTTCTCCCCATTCTTCAACTGTCATTGATAAGGTCTTTCAAGAAAAAACCACTTAAAAAGAGAACACCAAAGTTTGAATGTCACTGTCCAATTGAAATGTAAATTAAGATATAGTTTTTCCTATTTAACCCCTGCTGAATCTCACCTGTCACCTTCAAATGGCCTTCACTCTCCTTAGGATATGCTTTTTTTTTTAATTGTCCAGGCCTAAATGCACTGATGTAAAAGTAGGAAAACTGAAAGAAGAACTCAAAAATCCCTTCCAAACCACCCACTGGCCCCACTCACTTACCCATAGCAAAATCACTACTGTTAATCCCTTAATCTGATTTTTTTTTTTTGGATATTTATCTTGTACCTGCTGCTAAACACACTGCAGGAGGGACTCTGAAACCTCAAGCCACCTACTCACATCTCTTATCTGTGTCTGTGTATTATTAAAATGTCTATTCAAATATCAAAAACTTTCAAACATCATGCAGCTTGTATTCAGTTTATACAAAGGCCCCAAGTACTATGTCAGATCTCTTTTTGCTGAAAGAGCTAATGAAGTTGAAACCTGGGATTACTTCATGTGGTTTGCTTCATTTGTTTTTATCACATTTATAAGCCAAGTGTGATAACTTAGAGACACTGAATTAATCTTCCCTGCTACTCTGAAACCAGAAAATAATGATTGGTCATTCATTATATCTGTCTTAGTTCAAAATATATTTTTTATTAAAATAACTCTGTATTTGAAATTATTATTCAATTCATTTATGGCAGAGGAATATCGATCCTAATGACTTCTAAAAATGTAACTAACTGAATCATTATCTGACATTTACTGTTTAATAAGCATATTTTGAAAATGTATGGCTAGAGCGTCATAATAAAATGATATATCTTTCTTTAGTAATTACATTAAAATTAATCATGTTTGATTAATTAGTTCTTTTGGACAATGTTGGTGTAATGTGTCATTCCTTAAGAATTATATTGCAATGTAGCATTTTTATTAAGATCATTGCAGCAAATAAAACATGAAAACTTACCCAGAAAATAAAACTAATCATACACCAGAATGGAGATATCTTACAAAATTTACAGGTTATATTTAAAAATAAATGTTTCAAAGAACTTGTACAAACTATGTAAGAGATGTATAAATTGTACAATAGATGTGTTAACAATAAAGCAGTTTTAAGTAAGCCATCCCACTCACTGTAATCCAACAGTGAGTTATAACTCATGGCACAAAGCATTTAGGAAAAACTTTTCTATCACACAGGGCACATAATATACAAGCAGCATTTAATACACTCCCATATGGAGAGATGTTATAAGAATGTGATCTCTCAACACTGAATTTTTGTTTCAATAAATCTCATTCATTACTGAATAGACACTGTGAATATCAGACTCACAGTAGCATTTGTGGAAGCACTAGGTGGAAATTAGTATTGATAATTTCACTATTGTTGTTTGAAAGCATCACATTGTTTCCCTTTACTTAAACCCTCTGTGAATTATTGAGAAATTTACCTAAATATAAAAAAGGCTCATAAGTTTTGCACTTGATTGTAAGGAACTAATAATATTACTAAAGTTACTAAAGTTTCCTGTATCATTTTCCCACATGGGACTCACCATTACACCCAATTTCACTCACTCAGAGTCTCCATGGTTCTTCCTAGGACCAACATGAGGACTAAACTTCTTCATTCTGATGTGCTCAGCATTGTGCCTCCTGTGACCATAAGCTTCTAAGTGCATTGTGTACAGCATGTGACATGTGTGTGGCTAATCTGGGTACAGCCTTTTCATTAGAAGTTTTGTGGATGGTGAAATAAGAGGGCAGAAAGATGTCAAACATAACTGTCATCTTAGTAAGTTCCTTTCCTCTCTTCTGCAAACTCTCCCAGAAATTACTTCCTATCCAACCCTTCATCTTCTCCCCTTGAAAGAATTTGCAAGAAAATTCTACAGTTCTTCACCACAGCTTTGCCCATAGTGGGAACTGGGGCAGGTCAGGTCACCTTTTATTATTGCATATGTCCAAAAGTTGTTTCTTTCCTAAACAAAGGAGCAATTCTGTCCCCAAAGAATTGCCTTCTTTCAAGATCATCAAGGTCAAATTCTAGCCTCTTTTTAAAAATTATATTTTTCCTTCCTATAAGATCTGTGTGAGTGATAAATTATCACCACCCCAACAATGGTTAATATTTGCTGGGCACTAACTATGGATCAGTCACTACACTAAGTAGGTCACTATATTTTATCATTAGTCTTTATAAAAACCCTATGAGTTTGGCACTATTATGAGCCCTATTGTACACATGAGGAAATGGAGGTTCAAAGACGTTGTTTAAATTGCTGAAGGTCAGAGACAGGCAGAGCAGCCTGGAAGCTGGGTTTGAAGACATCAGAACGTGCTTTCACTACTTCGTCATTCATGCCCCAATCCAGATGCAAAGACATTTCTTTACACTGATGCATTCTTGTTCATATTTGGTTGTACAAGGCAGAAATAGAGCTAATTAGACGTTCGAGGGTTAAACTATTTTTTAATATGAACTTAAGATAAATCAGCATTTCTGCTCAATAATCAATATATTTAACTGGGCCTTTAACCTTACCTACGGCCATTCCTCTACAGTCCACATCCCAGTGTGGTTTTGTGATAGCCCTTCCCATCATGCATGTAATACCCAAGGGTAAATCAGTCTCAGCCAGGAAAGGTATGTCTTGAGTCCTTACATAGTTCAGAAATAAACTCTTTCTAAAAAAGTAAAACTAGAAACTGATCACAAAGAATCTTGCCAAAGGCTGTGGCAACAATACACCTATTGTTCTCATGACATTTTGTCAAAGTCAGTGAGGTCTCAAGAAACATGGTTGAAGCAAGGCTTCCACAGACAAAAATGTGGGCTCCCAGAGTTCATGTTCCTAGTCTCTATATCCCTGTCCTTCTAAAAGGCCTTAGTTATCCCACTCTAGGGATTCCCAGTGGGTATAGTTCTAGCCCTAGATGGCATTTGGGAAATGTGCAGGGACATTTGGGGTTGTCAATCACAATGATTAAGGGGTATTATGGATGTTTATTGGGCAGAGGTTAGAGCTCCAGATATCTCATGCAGATGATAAACCTATTTATAATTACCTAAGCATGATTTTAACATAAATTGAATTTTTCAGGAATGTTACCATTGTAAACTAAGGAGAAGGTGGTAACTTATTTCATTTGGAACTTTATCAAGCATTGTCCACTGTTCCAGAAAAAGCATCATTGATGGCAATGCTAACTGTGCTATTTGAATCTCTTCATTCTCTACCTGTATCAGTCCTCTTAACAGCTGTCATGTTCGTAATTTTCCATATGGGGTGAATATCTGACCACTTCACTATGTTTTCTAATAGAGTTGAGCCTTAGCATTTCTATTCTGCAATGCATGTTATTTTGCTACAAGCTGTTTTCATTCTACTTTATATTACAGTTCAGGCATCACTTTTATTTTTGTTGAACTTGTGTATGTATTATCTATGAATTTCACTTTGGGATATTAAAGAGTATATCATAAAATGTTTGCTATAAAAAGGGGAGCTTTGGGTATGATAGGGCTGAATACAACAATTATTATCCTACCTGAGTCATGATGACAAATGGATGGCAGAGCCTTTGCCCTCTTCCCAGTGAGGCATTTAAAGTGTAGAGCTGAGCTGAAAGCTTGTATCTCCCTCACCTGTTTATGGATAGAGATAAACCTCTTTGGGATCCAATAAAGGATAATGGTTATGGTTAATACAACATCTGTTTTCTAAATGTTCTTTCCTTCACCCTGTGATGGGATGAGATGATTTGGAAAAGAATAAAGCAATCAGTGAAAACAGAAACATATGTAAATTGGATTTGAGACAATAGCAGCAATACATCAGAAGTAAAATTTGACCTTGGATTTCGGGCAAGGTCGGAAATGTGGCCTAGAAGGGAGGATTCTCTTTATAATGGTTACTACCAGGCAAGTCAAGAGCAAGTAACTGTCCTGTGACTTTCTAACTCTACTGCATTTATTGAAGTCAGTGGCTCCCACTAGTCCCCAAAGTCCTCCACTTGAGGGAACACTGGGGAGAGGCTCTCCAAGTGGAAATTGGGGGGATTCATAGTCTGTATTCACAGCAACTTCTCTACCTAAGTGCTGTGGCTGAATTCTCCATTCCATCCTACAAACACAGAACTCAAGTGTAAATGTCTAAAGGATGTGATAGACAGAGGTGGAGAAAGTCCCCCCCTAGAGGGGGAAGGAGACAGCAGTAAGAGGCAGAAAGCATACTCAGGATTGTACTCTCACACCTTATTTGGCCCAGATCTTCTAATTCAGCCACTCTTCTAGAATCTAAAATATTCAGATAAGGTTACTCCAAGACCAATATTCTCTCCCTATTTTTTTTTTTTTCTGTCTCTCTCTCCTTTAAAGATCTTATGGAAATGGAAACATTTCCATTCTTTTCCTGAAGTGAAAGTGAAAGTGTTAGTTGCTGAGTCAGGTCTGACTCTTTGTGACCCCTTGGACAGTAGCCCGCCAGGCTCCTCTGTCCATGGAATTCTCCAGGCAAGAATACTGAAGTGGGTAACCATTTCCTTCTCCAGGGGATCTTCCCGACCCAGAGACTGAACTTGGGTCTCTTGCATTGCAGGCAGATTGTTTACCGTCTGAGCCATTCTCTTAGTTAATATTGAAAACTCTCTTCTGGTATCTCTAGTCTTCACTGCAGTAGTAAAAGATACAGTGAAATAATTTACTATATATTTATGCTAGAATGTACTGGCTGTTCCATCTATTTACTCTCATATCTATTTCCCAATGTTCTGTTTATCTGCTCTGTTTCACAAAGAGCTACATTTTCTAGCTCCTGTTTCTCTGATTTCCAGGCAGGTTTGGCTGACAGGAGCCACTAACAACAATAGAGATCAGGAAGAAAGAATAAGCCACGGTGTTTTCTCTGTTTTTTCTCTGCTTCAGATAGCATCTTCAGCAGTACTTGCAGGCTCTGCCTCCCACTTAGAACAGCACACTGTCCCCCAAGTGGACCTAGATCCATCCACATGGCTTTTCTCAGATGGGAACATGACTTCCTCTCTGTGTCTGCCCAGTTCTAGAGATGGTAGTGACTTCCTGATGCTGTTGATCTCTGGATTGACTCCCTTCTCTTATTTGATTACTTATTTCTCCCATCATCTGTTTAAATATCCACTGATTAAAATATCTAGTCTGTCTAGTCAAGGCAATGGTTTTTCCAGTAGTCATGTATGGATGTGAGAGTTGGACTGTGAAGAAGGCTGAGTGCCGAACTGAAACTGAAAATACCTAGAATCATTTCTGCCCCCCTCTCTGGACCTTAACTAATCAGTTCAGTTCAGTTCATTCACTCAGTCATGTCCGACTCTTTGCANAAGGCAATGGTTTTTCCAGTAGTCATGTATGGATGTGAGAGTTGGACTGTGAAGAAGGCTGAGTGCCGAACTGAAACTGAAAATACCTAGAATCATTTCTGCCCCCCTCTCTGGACCTTAACTAATCAGTTCAGTTCAGTTCATTCACTCAGTCATGTCCGACTCTTTGCAACCCCATGAACCGTAGCATGCTAGGCCTCCCTGTCCATCACCAACTCCCAGAATTCACCCAAACCCATGTTCATTGAGCTGGTGATGCCATCCAGCCATCTCATCCTCTGTTGTCCATTTCTCCTCCTGCCCCCAATCCCTCCCAGCATCAGGATCTTTTCCAATGAGTCAGCTCTTCACATCAGGTGGCCAAAGTATTGGAGATTCAGCTTCAAAATCAGTCCTACCAATGAATACCCAGGACTGATCTCCTTTAGGATGGACTGGTTGGATCTCCTTGCAGTCCAAGGGACTCTCAAGACTCTTCTCCAACACCACAGTTCAAAAGCATCAATTCTTCGGTGCCCAGCTTTCTTTATACTCCAACTTTCACATCCATGCAAGACCACTGGAAAAACCATAGCCTTGACTAGACGGACCTTTGTGAACACAGTAATGTCTCTGCTTTTTAATATGCTGTCTAGGTTGGTCATAACTTTCCTTCTAAAGAGTAAGCATCTTTTAATTTCATGGCTGCAATCACCATCTGCAGTGATTTTGGAGCCCAGAAAAATAAACTCTCTCACTGTTTCCACTGTCTCCCCATCTATCTGCCATGAAGTGATAAGACTGTATGCTATGATCTTAGTTTTCTGAATGTTGAGCTTTAAGCCAACTTTTTCATTCTCCTCTTTCACTTTCATCAAGAGGCTCTTTAGTTCTTCTTCACTTTCTGCCATAAGGGTGGTGTCATCTGCATATCTGAGGTTATTGATATTTCTCCCAGCAATCTTGATTCCAGCTTATGTTTCTTCCAGCCCAGTATTTCTCATGATGTACTCTGCATATAAGTTAAATATGCAAGGTGACAGTATACAGCTTTGACCCACACCCTTTCCTATTTGGAACCAGTCTGTTGTTCCATGTCCATTTTTAACTGTTGCTTCCTGGCCTACATACAGGTTTCTCAAGAGGCAAGTCAAGTGGTCTGGTATTCCCATCTCTTTCAGAATTTTCCACAGTTTGTTGTGATCCACACAGTCAAAGGCTTTGGCATACTCAATAAAGCAGAAATAGATGTTTTCTTGGAACTCTATTGCTTGTTTGATGATCCAGCAGATATTGGCAATTTGATCTCTGGTTCCTCTGCCTTTTCTAAAATCAGCTTGAACATCAGGAAGTTCATGGTTCATGTACTGCTGAAGCCTGGCTTGGAGAATTTTGAGCATTACTTTACTAGCGTGTGAAATGAGTGCAATTGTGCAGTAGTTTGAGCATTCTTTGGCATTGCCTTTCTTTGGGATTGGAATGAAAACTGACCTTTTCCAGTCCTGTGGCCACTGCTGAGTTTTCCAAATTTGCTGGCATATTGAGTGAAGCACTTTCACAGCATCATCTTTCAGGATTTGAAATAGCTCAACTGGGATTCCATCACCTCCACTAGCTTTGTTCATAGTGATGCTTTCTAAGGCCCACTTGACTTCACATTCCANACTTTTCTAAAACCAGCTTGAACATCTGGAATTTCATAGTTCACATATTGCTGAAGCCTGGCTTGGAGAATTTTAAGCATTACTTTACTAGCCTGTGAGATGAGTGCAATTGTGCGGTAGTTTGAGCGTTCTTTGGCATTGCCTTACATTGGGACACACAGAATGGAACATGTAGTCTTAAGAAAGTGGGAAATCTTTTCATTTTTTGGCAACATGGGTGAATTTGGAGGGCATTATGTTAAGGGAAATAAGCCAATATAGATAGACAAATACTGCTTATAAGAATGAGGAGTCTAAAACAGTCAAATTCATAGAAGCAGAAAGCAGAATATCAATTAGATAGCAGAGATGAGGAGCTGGAGGAAATGGAAATATACTGGTCAGAGGGTACAAAAAGTAAATTATTTATGATGAATAAGTCCTAGAGATATACAGTATGGTTCAGTGCATATCATTATCAATATCATATAGTATACTTAAAAATTTGCTGAAAGAAGATCTCATGTTAAAAACATGTATCACAAAATAAATAGTAAAGAAAGCAGGATGAGACTTTTCAAAATGAAAGATATAGTCATGGCATAGATTGTGGTGATGGTTTCATTTATCATCAAGTTCATTAATTTGTATACATTAAACATATATACCTTTTTGTACATACTGTAAATACATAATCATAAGTCGAATGTTTTCTTTAAGATTTCCTTTAGGTAGCAAAGAGAACACTTGGGGAATTATAAAAATGAATACTCCTAAATATCTAAAGTCTTAGAGGTTCTCTATTTTTCCAAACAAAATTTAAATGCATTATAGGGACTTGGTTGGATCATAGAGCAGGAATCAATCTTGGTAACAAACCAGCAATTGCTAATTTTTTTGTACACTGACTGAAGTGGCAGTAATGGTTCTGCCCATTCTTGTGAGTCCCCTATTCAAGTGTTTCTATACATTTATTTCAAATACTTGCTCTTGCTATATTGTGATTTATTTTTTAAAGATTGTTTTGAGATGGAACGTTTCTAAAGTCTTTAGAGAATTTGTTACAATGTTGCTTTTGTTATATATATGAAGTGAAGTGAAGTCGCTCAGTCGTGTCCAACTCTTTGTGACCCCATAGACTGTAGCGTACCAGATTCCTCTGTCCATGGGATTTTCCAGGCAACAGTACTGGAGTGGATTGCCATTACCTTCTCCAGGGGATCTTCCCAACCCAGGGCTCTAACCCAGGTGTCCCACATTGTAGACAGACACTTTGCCGTCTGAGCCACCAGGGAAGTCCGTTATATATATATATATGTTTAATCTCAAGGTATATGGGATTTTTAGCTCCCCAACTAAACCCGCAGTCCTTGCATTGAAAGATGAAGTCTTAACTACTGGGCCCCCAGGGAAGTCCATATAAATTGATTTAATTATGTTTATGAGTCCCCTATTGCTGCCATAAAAAATTACCAAAAAGTGGCTTAAACAACACAGATTTATTATCTTTTCTTTGGAGACCAAAATTTTAGTGGGCTGATTGAAAAAAGAAATGGTACAAATGAACTGACTTACAAAACAGGAATGAAACACAGATGTAGAAAAGAAACTTATGGTTGCCAGGGTAGAAGGTGGGGAGGGATAAATTGGGAGGTTGGGATCGACACATACGCAGTGCTATGCATAAAACAAATAACTAATAAGAGTCTGCCATATAGCACAGGGAACTCTACTCGATACTCTGTAATGACCTATATGGGGAAAGAATCTTAAAAAAATAAAAAAAGAGAGTGGATTTATGTATATGCATAAATGATTTACTTTGCTATACACCTGAAACTAATACAATGTAGTCAACCAACTATACTCAATAAAACATCCTAGCGGGCTAAAATCAAGGTGTCATGAAGGCTGTGTTCCTTCTGAGGCACTAGGGGAGAATCTATTTCCTTCCCTTTTCTAACTTCTAGAGATGGTTTGCATTCCTTGGCTTCATCTTAAAAACCAGCAAACCTTGCTTCACTATGACCTCTGCCTCTGAAGTCACATCTTATTCTGATTCTCCTGCCATGTTTTTACTCTTATAAGGACTTTCGTAATTACATTGGTCCCACCCAGATCTGTGCAGTCCCTTTTCCATGTAATGTAACATCATCCATGTGGAGATGTAGGGGATATTAATTTGCTTATCACATTAAAGTATACTTTGCTTCATTCTACAAAGGATTTTAGGAGGCAGTTTGTATATTCTATGAAGATTCTGAATTTAGTATATTAACACACCTTATTTGACATATAGGATTCAAGCTTACATTTCATAGATAATTATAAATCAAACACTAAATAGCTATTAACACATATTTCTTTAAATGCAGGTGTAAGTTACAGCAAGAAAGTGAACTGATAAGACATAAAAGATTTTCTACAATTTGAAAACAGTTTTTGAACCTAAAGTGCACATTAGGTTTTTGTTTATCTAAAATAAACCTAAAGAATATTTACAAATTTTTTAGAGTAGATGAGCAGGATAAATAAATGACCTTAATTAGAAATTATTTAGACATGACTGAGCAACTAAACTGAATTGTGTGGAGCTTGTGGATTTCACACAGAGATTTCAACTGCCAACAACACAATACCATTAGAGAGAAACAGCTGTAACATCATACAGGTATTTGCTTGCAAGAAAAAGCAGGTAGGAAGCATTTTTTACAACAGAGATTCTAAAACCTTAATATGGAAAAATATCACCTGGGAAATCCTATTAAAATATAGATGCCAGTTCAGATCTTGGGATCTGAAATATTCTGGGTTTGTCGTTAGGTGCCAAGTTATGTTGATGCTATTGGTTTCAGAACCACACTTTGTACAGCATGTTTGTAGGACTTTCTGGGAAGGAGCAAAGGCTACTTGGAAATCACTTAAAAGGAAGAAACAAAACAAAACAAAACATGGTTCTTAATACACTACTTTGTATAAGGATTTAAATGAAAATTCAAAGTTTTGTTATTAGTACTAATAAGAAACAAGCAATGGACAGCTCAGTAAAGACTGAGTGAGACATATGGTTATCACCATTTCTTTAATGAGGAAGAACTAAGATTATGTTTTAATTAGAATCTTCTGTATATACTTTCCAGTCAGTTGTGAGGATGAACACATGGTAAAAACATTGTTTACATTATAATGTATGCATTTATTTATTCTCATTAAATTCTTCCTTTTTCATTTAAGAAACACCTCAGATTATTGTTTTGTATTACACACACACACACACACACACACACACACACACACACACACAAAAGAGTTGACTCATTGGAAAAGACTCTGATGCTGGGAGGGATTGGGGGCAGGAGGAGAAGGGGATGACCAAGGATGAGATGGCTGGATGGCATCACTGACTCGACAGAGGTGAGTTTGAGTGAACTCTGGGAGTTGGTGATGGACAGGGCAGCCTGGTGTTCTGCAATTCATGGGGTCGCAAAGAGTTGGACATGACTGAACTGAACTGGACTGAACTGAAGCACAGCATATATATATATATATAATCGATATCACTGTTTTTTTCTATTCCTGGAATCAAGAGTTGGTTCTCAGACTGGGAAAAACTGGTTGAGCCTTAACTTTTAACCATTTCATTCTTTCTTTAAATTTTAGCTAGTATAGAGTTCTATATTTACATATAATATTTATTTCCCTTACTTGAAAGTAGTCAAGTAATAGGTAAGCAAACAAGTAAATATTATAATTTCAGAGAGTTAAAATGATGCAAAGAAAAAGAATGGAGGGTGAGGGACCTGCGGAACACTGTTTGGATGAAGTCTGACTAAAGTGTGAAGTAAAGATTCTAAATTGAGAGGAATAACAGATGTAAAGACCTTGATCAACAGAATAGCTAGGTTCACTTAAGGAAAGAGAAAAGCAGTAGTGAAGTGAGTGACGAAGAGCATGGAGGAAATACCTTCAAGAGTTTGTTGAGGCAGATGACGCAACACTGTCAGGGTATGGAGTTAAGATATTTGAATCTTATTGCAAGTGTAATAGGAATACAGTAGCTCAGTGACAGAGACGAAAGGAAAAGACTAATGACCTTGTTATTTAATCTTCTTTTCCCCTGTTCCTATCAAGGCATCTATCACTCTATTTCCTGTTTATTTATTTCATGATCTATCTTCTAATATGAAGGGTCCTTGAATTTTTGCTCATCACCATACCCTGGGATACATCGCTGTATCACTGGGATCACCTAGAATACCACCTAACCTGGGATATCATCTGAGTAATTCATTGTTTTTCAAAGGTAAGGGTGGGTAGGACTTGTTGGTTGAGGAGTCTGAGGAGAAGACGCAAAAAGTAAGAGTCCAGGGTAATGACCATTTTTTCTTCTTCTGAGAAAATGAATAAGAAAATGGCACAGTATACCACAGTTGAAACAAGCACTGAAATTAGATAAGTTCAGTTCAGAGAGAAATAAAAAATGGGTTTAGCTTGAAACACCATTATCCTCATGGTGAGATGCCTGAGTGAAAATTTCTGGAGCAGTTTGGAGAGGAAAGACTTCTGTAGTGAACATATTCCCACAGAACACCAGTTCCATGTGATTTAACAGGTGTTCTGCCAAAGAAAAATCACACAGATTGATCCACCTCTTTCATTTTTCTCTTGGCTTTGGTTCTTCTCAGGTGTTCATTTTAATCTCTATTATCTGCTTTCAGTGTGTCCCTAGCTTATTTTCTTCATTATAATGATGATCTATTATAATAATTATCTCAAAATTTATATATTTTATACTTATTTTTGTTTTAGTGGTATGTATTTACATTTTTAGCATGTTCTGTTAACTTTCTAATTTTATTGGAAATTTATATTTTATCTTTTATTGTTGTTATTTTGAAAAACAAACATAGCATGTATTAAGTAGATGTATGATGGGCATCTGAGAGGGACATCATGCCCTAAAAAACAATGGTTTCATATTCAGAGTCTCCCTTTCCTACTACTACTATTTACAGAACTTTCCTAGACTCCTAGTTCCAGTCCTTGTAAAAATAAGCATGAATTAACAGTGCTCCCTTTTTTTTTTTTATCTTATGCTTTCTGTTCTAAATAATACTGAATATTATAAACTTGATTTGTACCTCTTCCCAAGGGCCATGTTGAAGTTTTAACTCCCAGTGTGGCTGAATTTGAAAATATGGCCTTTAGGGGGATCAGTTCAGTCCAGTCGCTCAGTCATGTCCGACTCTTTGCGACCCCATACACTGCAGCACACCAGGCCTCCCTGTCCATCACCAACTCCCGGAGTTTACTCAAACTCATGTCCACTGAGTCGGTGATGCCATCCAACCATCTCATCCTCTGTCGAACCCTTCTCCTCTCGCCTTCATCTTTCCCAGCATTACAGTCTTTTCAAAGGAGTCAGGATAATTAAGGTTAAATGAAGTTTTAAGGTTAGGCCCTAGTCCAATATGACTGATGTCTCTAGAAGAAGAAAAAGAGACACCTGGGATGCACACACACAGAGCAAAGGCCATGTGATGACAACAGGAAGAGACCATCTGCCAGTCACGGAGGGAAACCAAGTCTGCCCATACTTTTATCTTGGACTGCCAGCCTTTACAACCGGAAAGAAACTTCCATTGCCTAAGTCTATGGTATCTTGTTATAGCAGCCTCAGCAAAGTAGCCTAATACAGCAGGTGCTAAGCTAGAAAAGAGCCTCCCCCAAAACCCAGAACCCCAGGCTAGTAGTGAGAAAAACATGCTTTATTTAAATTTTTATTTTATTTATTAATTTTTGGTTGTGCTGGGAACTCCTTGTTGTGCAGAGTTTTCTCTAGTTGTGGCAAGCAGGGGCTTCTAGCTGCTGTGCTCAAGCTCTAAGATGTGGGAGCTTCAGTAATTGTGACACGCAGGCTCAGCAGCTGCAGCTCCCGGGGTCTAGAGCACAAGCTCAATAGCTGTGGCACATGGGTTTAGCTACTCCGTGGCATGTGGGATCATCCCGGGCCAGGGATCAAACCGGTGTCTACTGAACTGGCAGGCAGATTCTTTATCCCTGAGCCACCAGGGAAGCTGGTGAATCTGTAGACAATTCTACACACGATTTCTGTGTAGGCATATAGCAATAAACCAGAACAATACTTCTTGAAACTGTCAAAGGCATCAAAAACAGTCACCTCACATCTGAGAAACTGTCAGAGCCAAGAGGAACTGAAGGTAACCTGACAACTAAATGTAGTGTTCTCTGAAGCTGAAGCTTCAAGACTTTGGCCAGCTGATACAAAGAGCTGACACACTGGAAAAGACCCTGATGCTGGGAAAGATTGTAGGCAAAAGGCGAAGGGGCAGTAGAAGATGAGATGGTTAGATGACATCACTGACATGGACATAAGTTGTGCAAACTCTGGGAAATAGTGAAGGACAGGGAAGCCTGGTGTGCTTTGGTCCATGGGGGTCACAAAGACTTGGACATGACTTAGAACCTAAAACACAAAACAACAACTCGCGATGGAATCTTGGAACAGAAAAATGTATTACATGAAAACTAAGGAAATCTGAATAAATATGAACTTTAGTTGATAATAATATATCAATATTTGTTTATTAATTAGAACAAATGTAGTAGCAGTAAGATGGTAATAGAAGGGGAAACCAATAGTTTTACTATCTGTACAAATTTTCTGTAAATCTAATACTGATTATACTGCTAATAAGAAAAAATTTCAATTACTGATAGCATTCCTTATACTAGGATCTTGCTATGAGCTTTCGTTAAACTTAGCTCAGGAAAACATCTAAATGAATACAGTACAATCTTCTAAAATGTTACTAGAGGAGGAGTTATGTTAGAAAACATAATCCCATATGTTCAGAACTTTAGAACCCTTTATGTTGGCATAGATAAGAATGGCTAAAATAATTTAATCATATTCAAGGTTCTATGATTTTTAATTATGTGGAACATATAAGAGAAGCTTTTTTTTTTTTTTTTCATCTGATGCTGATTTGGCAGATTTCAAAATGAACATGGTATGTCATGGTAATTACGCTATTTCTTCCAGGGTGCATGCAAGTTTTTTAGGTATCTGGTCTCAATTTGAAGTCTTTTGAACTTTACATATCTGCTATGCACCATCAGCTGACATCAAACTTTTAAGAGATCTGATACTCAGATTGGCAATGTTTCTACTATATCTCATGCATAAAAATAAACCTCTACTAGGAATAAATGTATTCCCTGGAGCCATTAATGAGGTGTTGTGTAGATCGATGAGGAAAATAAAAACATGTAACTAAATTAATTTATGAGGAGAATCTACTAAGGTTGAATGGTAGCCAAGCATTCCTCAGTGTCCCTCAAAACACCAGTTCCATGTGATTTAATAGGCATTCTGCCAAAATTGTGGTCATGTAAGCCTGGGAAAAGCTAGGTTTAACTAAGTTAGATAGGATGTTCTTTCCAAGACTTCTCATAATATATTAGTATTTTGTGATTCCTCATGTGTATAATTTATCAAGCTGTTTTGAACAAAAAATCTACTTTCAAAGAAAGCATGGTTATTCTAAGAAATCAGTTTCTATTGATCTCTAGTTGGGAAAACGTGGTCACAGTCATTGTTTTTCAAAAACTGGTTTTGTGATCAGTAGTGTCAGCATCGACTGGAAAATTGTTAGAAATGCAAATTCTTGTGTACTACCTTAGACATTCTGAATCAGAAACTGTTGGGTTGGAGCCCAGAACTCTGTGTTTTAACAACCCTTCCAGGTGCTTCTAATGCTTACTAAACTTTGAACACAATTAACTTAGAATAAAGTCACATCTTGAATTTACAGAACAATGTTGTTGATTGCTTAATGTCTATAATATGGTTGTTCTTTTCCAAAGGATTGTTCTTCAAATGGGCTGAAAGCCATTACTTCATGTTGGCTTTCAAAGGAGCTCTGTATGACTTAGTTCTCAGAATTGGATCAGTGGTATGTATTGAGAGGGTGTGGAGAAAAGGGAACCCTTTTACACTGTTGGTGGGAATGCAAACTAGTACAGCCACTATGGAGAACAGTGTGGAGATTCCTTAAGAAATTGCAAATAGAACTGCCTTATGACCCAGCAATCCCATTGCTGGGCATACACACCGAGGAAACCAGAATAGAAAGAGACACATGTACCCCAATGTTCATTGCAGCACTGTTTATAATAGCCAGGACATGGAAACAACCTAGATGTCCATCAGCGGATGAATGGATAAGAAAGCTGTGGTATATATACACAATGGAGTATTACTCAGCCATTAAAAAGAATACATTTGAATCAGTTCTAATAAGATGGATGAAACTGGAACCAATTATACAGAGTGAAGTAAGCCAGAAAGAAAAACACCAATACAGTATACTAACACATATATATGGAATTTAGAAAGATGGTAATGAGGACCCTGTATGCAAGACAGCAAAAAAGATACAGATGTGTAGAGCAGACTTATGGACTCTGAGGGAGAAGGAGAGGGAGAGGGAGAGGGAGGGATGATTTGGGAGAATAGCATTGAAATATGTATACTATCATGTAAGAAATGAATTGCCAGTCTATGTTCAATGCAGGATGCAGGATGCTTGGGGCTGGTGTATGGGGATGATCTGGAGGGAAGATGTGGGGTGGGAGGTGGGAGGGGGGTTCATGTTTGGGAGTTCGTGTAAAAAAAAAATAAATTAAAAAAAAAAAGTTTCAGATGAACCAAAGGAGATCTCTGATTCTTTATGTATTTGATTTATGTTGGAATCAGAAATCAAATCAAAGAGACTTTTTCCATAATACTTTATTGTGGCCTATGAGAAACCATTTTTATTTCAAGGTCCAAATTTACTTAGTAAAGGTAAAGAAAGTGAGCTAGATTGGGGATGCAAAGTGTATGTAGTAAGTCATCACATAGAGTAAATGAGAGCCTAGACTCTGGGGGCAGATTGCTTTGGTTTGAAACCCAGCTCTATATTGGGCAAATAATTAAATCTGTATGCTTCAGTTTTCTGAATGGGGATAGTAATACTACTTATAGAATGCCAAAATGATGAAATAAATGGGGTAATGTACTTTTGATGATTTTTTTCCCCAGTTTCCTTAATAAAACTTAATAGGCCTTAATATATGACTGACAAATAAAACTGTATATATTTAAGTGTCCCATGCAATGTTTTGATATACACATACATTGTGAAATGATTACCACAATCAACGAATTTACATATCTACCACCTCACACATAGTTACCTCATGTGTGAGTAAGAGAGAGAAATAGAGAACACTTGAGATCTACTTCCTCAACAAATTTCAAGTATTGATATATAATATACCATTAACTACAAAAAGCAGAGACATTACTTTGATGACAAAGGTCCATCTAGTCAAAGCTATGGTTTTTCCAATAGTCATGTATAGATGTGAGAGTTGGGCCATTAAGAAAGTTGAGTGCCGAAGAATTGCTTTTGAACTGTGGTGTTGGAGAAGACTCTTGAGAGTCCCTTGGACTGCAAGGAGATCTAACCAGTCCATCCTAAAGGAAATCAATCCTGAATATTCATTGGAAGGACTGATGCTGAAGCTGAATCTCCAATACTTTGGCCACCTGATGCAAAGAAATGACTCACTGGAGAAGACCTTGATGCTGAGAAAGATTGAAGGCAGGAGGAGAAGGGGACAGCAGAGGATGAGATGGCTTGATAGCATCGCTGACTTGATAGGCATGAGTTTGAGCAAGCTCCTGGAGTTGATGATGGACAGGGAAACCTGATAGGGAAATTGTTGCTGCAGTCTATGGGGTCACAAAGAGTCAAACACAACTGAGCAACTGAGCTGAACTGAATAGTCATCATATTTAAGTTAGGTCTCCAGAATGTATTCCTCTTGCAACTAAAAGTATGTATCCAGTGACTAGCATCTACTCATCTTCCTCACCCCAGGGACTCTGGTAACCAATATTCTATTATCTTACTGTGAGTTCAACATTTTTTAGATTCTATATGTAAGTGGGAATATGAAGTATTTGTCTTTGTGAGTCTGCCTTATTTCACTCTAGCATGATGTCCTCCAGAAGCATCCATGTTATTACAAAGAGCAGAGCTTCCTTCTTTTTAAAGATAGAAGAGTATTTCACTATGTAATTAGACCACAACTCTTCATCCATTCTTTAAAAAAGGAAGTGCAGATGTATCTTTAAAATAGTGGCTTTTCTTTCCTTCAGGTAAATATCCAGAAGCGGAATTGCTGGGTAATATGGTTGTTCTATTTTCAATTTTGATAGAATTCTCCATATTGTTTTCAAGGGCTTGAATTAATTTATGGTCCTACCAACAAAGCTAGAGTTCCCATTTCCTTGACAATACTTGGTTTTCCTGTCTTTTGTATAATAGACATTCTAGTTTGAGTGAGGAAATATATCCTTGTGAGTCTGATTTGCATTTCCCTGATAATTAGGGATGTTGAACACATTTTCATGTACCTGTTGGCCATCTGTATGTTTTCTTTAGAAAAACGTCTTTTCAGATTCTCTGCCATTTTTAAAATTGGATTTTGTCTTGCTATTGAGTTTCATGAGTTCTTTATATATTTTGAGTATTAATCCCTTATGAGATGATCATTTACATATATTTTTTCCACTTCAGTAGGTTGCTTAAAATGAAAAATTGTGTTGATGGTTACCTTTGCTAACAGAAAATTTTTAGTTTGATGTTTTCCAGTTTGTATATATTTGCTTTTGTTGCCTTTGCTTTCAGTATCAAATCAAAAAATTATTATCAAGACAGATGATAAGACTCCCCCCCTGCAATTTTCTCTGAGAGTTTTAAAGTTTT
Organism: Oreotragus oreotragus; assembly: GCA_006410675.1. Classification (NCBI taxonomy): domain Eukaryota; kingdom Metazoa; phylum Chordata; class Mammalia; order Artiodactyla; family Bovidae; genus Oreotragus; species Oreotragus oreotragus. Next base: position 184,044 of record SJYX01023380.1, on the reverse strand, counting down.
AGATCTTATGTTTAAGAATCCATTTGAGTTGAACTTTTTGTGAAAAAAGTGTCTAATTTCATTCTTACAGATGCTAGTATACAGGGTTTTTGTAACACAATTTACTAAAAAGACTGTTTGCACAAAGAGTTGGTCACAATTTAGCAACTGAACCACAACAACAATTGAAAAGGCTATGCTTTCCCTACTGTGTATTCTCTGAGGTGCCTTTTCAAAGACTAGTGTATGACACATGGGTGGAATTATTTCTGGGCTCTCTATTCTGTTTTATTAGACAGTGTATTTGTTTCTATGTATCGCACTTTTTTTTGCTTAATCTAGCATTGTAATATAATCTGAAGTTAAGAACTATGATGTCTCCAGCTTTGTTCTGCTTGCTCAAGATTAATTTGGCTATAGGAGTATTTTGTGATTCCATAAAACTTTCATGATTTAAAAAATGTATTTAATTTATTTTTGATATGTACTCACTGCTATGTTTATTTATTTAATTGACTTGTTTCTGGCTACCCTGGGTCGTCATTGCTGCACGCGAGATTTCTGTATTTGGGTGTGGGCTACTGTCTAGTTGCCAGGTGCACTAGTTTCTCACTGGGCTTCCCTGGTGGCTCAGCTGGAAAAGGATCCACCTGCAATGCAGGAGACCGTGGTTCCATTCCTGGGTTGGGAAGATCCCCTGGAGAAGGGATAGGCTACCCACTCCAGTATTCTTTGGCTTCCCTGGTGGCTCAGATGGTAAAGAATTCACCAGCAGTGTGAGAGACCTGGGTTCAATCCCTGGGTCCCCTGGAGAAGGGATAGGCTACCCACTCCAGTATTCTTTGGCTTCCCTGGTGGCTCAGATGGTAAAGAATTCACCAGCAGTGTGAGAGACCTGGGTTCAATCCCTGGGTCCCCTGGAGAAGGGATAGGCTACCCACTCCAGTATTCTCTGGCTTCCCTGGTGGCTCAGATGGTAAAGAATTCACCAGCAATGTGAGAGACCTGGGTTCAATCCCTGGGTTGGGAAGATCCCCTGGAGGAGGGCATGGTAACCCATTATGGTGGCTTTCCTTGTTGCAAAGCGTGGGCTTCAGTAGTTTCAGCATGTTGGCTCAGTAACTGTGACCTGCTGGCTCTAGGGTGCTTGGGCTTTAGTAATTGTGGCATAGGGGCTCATTAGTTGTGGCTCACAGGCCCTAGAGTGGGCTGGTCAGCCGTCATGACACATGGGCTCGGTAGTTCTGTTCTCAGTCTCTAGAGCAGGCTCAGTAGCTGTGGTGCATGGGGTTAATTGCTGTGCAGCATGTGGAATCTTCCTGGACCGGGAAGGACCATGTCCCTTGCATTAGCAGGCAGATTCTTATCCACTGTGCCTCCAGCGAAGTCCTAGGAATGTTTTCTATTTCTGTGAAAAATTCCACTAGGATTTTTATAGAGATTTTTTAAAATATGTAGATGGCTTTAAGAATTATGGACATCTTATGCTTCTAATAAATTAATTCTTCCAAACCATGAACACAGACTATCTTTCCATATATTTGTGTCTTCACTTTTTCATCAATTTTTATATCTGCTAGTGTATAGATATTTCACCTCCATAGTTAAATTATTTGTAAGTATTTTGTTGTTTTTGATGCTAGTGTAAGTGGGGTTGTTTCTTAAATTTTCTTTTGGTAATTAGCTGTTAGAGTATAGAAATACTGCTGAATTTTGTACATTGATTTTTTATCCTACAATTTTACTGAGTTCACTTACTAAATCATAACCTTTAGTGCTTTTTATATGTAAGATTACATAATGTGCAAACAGAGAGATTTTTACTCTACCTTTCCAATTTAGATGTTTTTTTACTTCAATTTCTTGCCTAAATGCCGTGGCTAAGAGTTCCAGTATTGTGTTGAATGGAAGAAGTGAAACTGTGCATGTTTGTTTTGTTTCTGATCTTAGAGAGAAAGTTTTCACCTTTTCACAACTGAGTATGTTCTTAGCTATGAACTTGTTATATATGGGTTTTATCATGTAGAGGTATATTTCTTTTCTGACAGAATGTGGTCCACTGGAAAAGGGAATGGCAAATTGCTTCAGTATTCTTGCCTTGAGAACCCCATGAACAGTATGAAAAGGCAAAATGATAGGATACTGAATGAGGAACTCCCCAGGTCAGTAGGTACTCAATATGCTACTGGAGATCAGTGGAGAAACAACTCCAGAAAGAATGAAGGGATGGAGTCAAACCANCTTGCCTTGAGAACCCCATGAACAGTATGAAAAGGCAAAATGATAGGATACTGAATGAGGAACTCCCCAGGTCAGTAGGTACTCAATATGCTACTGGAGATCAGTGGAGAAACAACTCCAGAAAGAATGAAGGGATGGAGTCAAACCAAAAACAATACTCAGCTGTGGATGTGACTCATGATAAAAGCAAGATCTGATGCTGTAAAGAGCAATATTGCATAGGAACCTGGAATGTCAAGTCGATGAATCAGGGCAAATTGGAAGTGGTCAAACAAGAGATGGCAAGAGTGAACGTTGACATTCTAGGAATCAGTGAACTAAAATGGATTGGAATGGGTGAATATAACTCAGATGACCATTATATCTACTACTGCGGGCAGGAATCCCTCAGAAGAAATGGAGTAGCCATCCTGGTCAACAAAAGAGTCTGAAATGCAGTACTTGGATGCAATCTCAAAAACGACAGAGTGATCTCTGTTCATTTCCAAGGCAAAAACTAAAATGGATTGGAATGGGTGAATATAACTCAGATGACCATTATATCTACTACTGCGGGCAGGAATCCCTCAGAAGAAATGGAGTAGCCATCCTGGTCAACAAAAGAGTCTGAAATGCAGTACTTGGATACAATCTCAAAAACGACAGAGTGATCTCTGTTCATTTCCAAGGCAAACCATTCAATATCACGATAATCCAAGTCTATGCCCAAACCAGTAATGCTGAAGAAACTGAAGTTGAATGGTTCTAAAAAGACCTACCAGACCTATTAGAACTGACACCAAAAAAAGATGTTCTTTTCATTATAGGGGACTGGAATGCAAAAGTAGGAAGTCAAGAAACACCTAGAGTGACAGGCAAATTTAGCCTTGGAATGCAGAATGAAGCAGGGCAAAGATAAACAGAGTTTTTCCAAGAAAATGCACTGGTCATAACAAATACCCACCAGATGGTCAACACTGAAATCAGATTGATTATATTCTTTGCAGCCAAAGATGGAGAAGCTCTATANCGTCCATCAAGTCCGTGATGCCATCCAGCCATCTCATCCTTGGTCGTCCCCTTCTCCTCCTGCCCCCAAAAGAAAAGTGTTATAGAGGGAGTATTGCCTATTTGCCAGGAATGCTTAAGTACCTCACATGAATTAGTGAATTCAGTTCAGTTCAGTCACTCAGCCATGTCCGACTCTTTGCAAACCTATGGACTGCAGCACACCAGGCTTCCCTGTTCATCACCAACACCTGGAGCTTGCTCAAACTCATGCCCATCGAGTTGGTACATGTATAGTCATATTTAATCATTCCAACAACCTTATGTGGGAGATATTATTAATACACCCATCTTGCAAATAGGGATCCCAAGGTCCAGAGAGATGAAGTAAATGCTTCAAAACACAACACCAGTTGTGAGCCCAAGCCTATCTGACCCCAGAGGCCTTGCTCTTAATTTCTAGCCTGTATTAGAGTGAATAGGGAAAGTCTTCATAATCCTGCTCCCCTAAACTTGCTATTCTCTCCATATCAGGAAATGATACCACTACTCACCCAGGGGCTCGGGTAAAAAAGCCTAAGTCCTTGTTAATATCTTCCTCTCATGCTCCAATCAAGTTCATCAGCAAACCCCGTTACTTCTCCAATGCAAATATAGCCCAAGTTTGCTTCCTCACTATCTGCGTGTATACATCCTCATGTTGTACTTCTGGCTGTTGTTTAGTCACTAAGTTGTGTCCAACTCTTGCAACCCCCTGGGCGGCTCTGGTAGCTCAGATGGTAACAAATCTGCCTGCAATGCAGGATACATGGGTCCCATCCCTTGGTCAGGAAGATTCCCTAAATAAGAAAATGACAACCAACTCCAGCATTCTTGCTGGAAGGTTCCATGGACAGAGGGGCCTGGCAGGCTACAGTCCATGGGGTCATAAAGAGCTGGACATGGCTGAGCAACTAACACACATATACACACCTGGACTGTAGCTGGCCAGGCTCCTCTGTCCATGGGATTTCACAGGAAAAATATTAGAGCGGGTTGCCATTTCCTTCTTCAGGGAATCTTCTCGACCCAGGGATCAAACCCATGTCTCCATCATTGGCAGGTAGATTCCCTACCACTGAGCCACCAGGGAAGCCCCATATATCTTTACATATGTTTTAAAATTTAAAACGGCTTGTGCAGCTCAATATCAAAACAATAAGCAATCCAGTTGAAAAATGGACAGAAGACCTAAATAGACATTTCTCCAAAGAAGACATACAGATGGCCAGCAAATACAAGAAAAGATGCTCAATACCATTAGTTATTAGAGAGATGCAAATCAAAACTACAAAGAAGTATCATCTCACAGCAGTCAGAATGGCCATCATCTAAAAATCTAATAATCAACACTGAAGAGGTGTGGAGAAAAGGGAACCCTCCTACACTGTTGTGGGAATGTAAATTGGTACCGTCATGGAGAACAGTATGGAGAATCCTTAAAAACTAAAAGTAGAGCCATTATATGGCCCAGTAATTCCACTCCTGGACATATATCTGGAAAAAACCAGAACTCAAAAGGATGCATGCACTCTAATCATTGCAGCACTATTTACAATAGTCAGGACATAGAAGCAACCTAAATGTCCATCAACAGAGGAATGGATAACAAAGATGTGATATATATATATATATATATATA
>SJYX01023380.1:136639-179102 GCA_006410675.1 Oreotragus oreotragus | reverse complement strand
ATAAAATTGACAAACCATTAGCCAGACTCATCAAGAAACAAAGGGAGAAAAATCAAATCAATAAAATCAGAAATGAAAATGGAGAGATCACAACAGACAACACAGAAATACAAAGAATCATAAGAGACTACTATCAGCAATTATATGCCAATAAATTGGACAACGTGGAAGAAATGGACAAATTCTTAGAAAAATACAACTTTCCAAAACTGAACCAGGAAGAAATAGAAAATCTTAACAGACCCATCACAAGCACGGAAATTGAAACTGTAATCAGAAATCTTCCAGCAAACAAAAGCCCAGGTCCAGACGGCTTCACAGCTGAATTCTACCAAAAATTTCGAGAAGAGCTAACACCTATCCTACTCAAACTCTTCCAGAAAATTGCAGAGGAAGGTAAACTTCCAAACTCATTCTATGAAGCCACCATCACCCTAATACCAAAACCTGACAAAGATGCCACAAAAAAAGAAAACTACAGGCCAATATCAGTCTTTCCAATGAACATTCAGAAGTGATCTCCTTTAGGATGGACTGGCTGGATCTCCTAGCAGTCCAAGGGACTCTCAAAAGTCTTCTCCAACACCACAGTTCAAAAGCATCAATTCTTCGGCACTCGGCTTTCTTTGTAGTCCAACTCTCACATATATACATGACTACTGGAAAAACCATAGCCTTGACTAGATGAACCTTTGTTGGCAAAGTAATGTCTCTGCTCTTTAATATGTTGTCTAGGTTGGTCATAACTTTCCTTCCAAGGAGTAAGCGTCTTTTAATTTCATGGCTGCAATCACCATCTGCAGTGATTTTGGAGCCCAAAATAATAAAATCTGCCACTGTTTCCCCATCTATTTGCCATGAAGTGATGGGACCAGACACCATGATCTTCATTTTCTGACTGTTGAGTTTTAAGCCAACTTTTGCACTCTCCTCTTTCACTTTTATCAAGAGGCTCTTTAGTTCTTCTTCACTTTCTGCCGTAAGGGTGGTGTCATCTGCATATCTGAGGTTATTGATATTTCTCCCAACTTTTTCTCCTAGGAATAGCTAATATCCTGCACTGATGAATTCTCAAGTTGTCATAGTTACACAGTGTGATGTGCTTTGCTGTGCTTAGTTGCTCAGTCGTGTCTGACTCTTTGTGACCCCATGGACTGTAGACTGCCAGGCTCCTCTGTCCATGGGGAGTCTCCAGGTAAGAATACTGGAGTGGGTTGCCATGCCCTCCTCCAGGGGATCTTCCCAACTCAGGGATAAAACCCACGTCTCATGTCTCTCACATTGCTGGTGGATTCTTTACCATCTGAGCCACCAGGGAAGCCCAAGAATACTGGAGTGGGTAGATTATCCCTTATCCAGGGGGACTTCTGAACCAGGAATTGAACTGGGGTCTCCCGCATTGCAGGTAGATTCTTTACCAGCTGAGCTACTAGGGAAGCCCATATAGTGTGATACACTCATACAATTCACATGTAGCAATTAAAAATAAAAAGCATCTACTGGCATACGAAACAACATGGATAAACCTCAGATAAAATGTTAAGTGAAAGAGTCAGACATAATAAGCTATATATTATGTGATTCTGTTCATATGAAGTTCAAAACTAGGCAAAACCAAACTATGGTGGTAGAAACTAGATCTTTATTACTTAGGAGAGGGTATGACTGAAAGGGGGCATGAGGAAGTTTCTCTGGGTGTTGAAATGTTCTGTGTCTTAATGAGGGAGGTAGTTGCATGGATGGATACCTATGTAAAATATTCATTTAGCTGTACATTTAAGATCTGTGCTTTTTGCTGTAAGTTATACAGTAATTTAAAAAAAAGGAGAAAACCAAAGCAGAGACTTAACTATTTCTCATTAACTTGATGGATATTGAGCAAAAGAGAATAATTCTGGCCCTCAAATGATTTTTAATCTGAATTATTCTTCCTGGCTGACTTTCACTATTACACAAACCACAGAGTTGCCAAATCTCTACTTCTTTGAATAGTCTGGCTCTGCCTTGAACAACTGTGGGTTGAGCTAATTGACCTTCAAAGTCACTCCTAGGTCCAAATTTCTGGGATTTTTTGAAAAAGGGATGCCAAAACATATCTCTGAGCGGGAAGGAACATCAGAGGTTGTCTGGTTCTTGTCTGTTATTTTATAGGAGAAAAGAATGAGCTTAGAGAATGGAAATGACTTACCTAAGGTTGCCCTGATAGTAATTCAGTGCAGCTCCTCTGACTTCATCTCAACTCAGGTCAACAAATATCCCTTGAGTGCCTGCTATGTGCCAGGTACTGAGTCAGACACCACATTGGGCTCCCTGGTTCTCTAAAGCCAAAGGTGTCATTGTGTTGCTTGGTGAGGGAAGTAATGAGCTCATTTCCCACAACCTAGTGTGAGAGCGCCAGCAGACAAAGTCAGAAGACTCAGAAAAGGGAGCAAGACGAGGCTCAAAGCACCAAAGTCACAGAACCGCTTAATGTCCTTTCCCACACTTGCCCACGGAACTATCAAAGTCTCTCTTCATCCTAGGGTGGGGTTTCTGGGACTCTAAATCATGATAATGGTAAGCTGTAGTTCTGGAATCTACTATATGAAAATTCTGATCATACGCCTTAACAGCGTGTGAACCTGAAATTCCCTATTTTATAAACTTCCACTTCCTTTCTGAAAAAACTTGGGTCTTTAAGCAAAGTTCTATTCTCCTTCATTTGATTCAGCAAACATGAGGAACTAATCACTTTAGACTTCTTACAAAGTGGCTGTAGGAACCAGCATGACGAATGTGAAATTCACCACCGAAAGCATGCAGAGCACAAGAATTCACCGCTGTGACAACAGCTTAGTCAAGTAGACACAGGCTCCGAGAGTAAGCCAGGGACAGGAGTCTGTCATAATTCTACCACTGACTAGCTATGTGATCTCCGTCTCTCTGGGCAGTCACTTCGCCTCTCCAAGCCTCTGTTTCTTCATTTACAAATTGAAAGGGTTGGACCAAAGAACTGCCCACATTTTTCTCGGCTCACTCTGGGATTCAACAAGGGCTGTGACTCACAGGCTTGTGAAACAAAACTTTGGAGTGTTGTGAATTTGGGTGGTTGTCCCCAGGAGTACTGTTGATACTGCTGAAGATGCAGAGGGTTAAAGAAGAGCGGAAAGAGATGAAGAAGAGAAAAGAGAAGAAAACTGAGATTATAAGAGGGAGAAACTTTCATTGAGTGTCTGCATGACTGCTTGCTAGGTAGGACCCTCAGGTTGTTCCTGACTGGACTTCTGACCTCCTTTCCTTTTTCTTCATGCCTTTGTTCACAAAATGTCTGATTCTATTTTGATCAAATTGGTCCACTAAGGTCCCTGGACCTCAGCCTGGGGTGGTGACTGGCTGTTTTCCTAGACTTTCTCTCTCACCTGGGACCTCTCCCTCTTCTATGCCACTGCGATCCATTGCAAGCTTCTCCTCTACACACTAAAGGCACCATAACCCACTCAACATACTTCTTTCCATTCATGAAACTCAAGGACTTGGTTGAGGTTTTACCTCTAACTTCTGAGCCTAACCGAGACTATGTGGATGTGTAATCCCCACTACCAATCTGCCTGTAGTCTTGCCTCCTCGAATTTGTCATGGCTCAGAATTTGCCGATGGCACAGATGGGGATTTTTCAACCATAGGCACAGGATAGGTGTCTAATGCATCTCTGAAGAAAGTAACAGGAATACTCAGTGCCCAGATATCAGGAAAGAACAGTTTTCCTGAGGGGTCAGCTGAGACACTTTATGCAGACAAGCTCCCTGGAGAACATCTCTTCCCGAACACAAAGGACGTACAAAGCAGATTGGGTCCTGTTTCCGAAAACTACCATTTCGTAAGAGCTAAATAGAAGAATGAGCTTGTAGGCGCCACCACACCCATTCTCTCTCCATCTCCTACAAAATCAAAACCAAACTCCTCAGCCTGGCATGGGAAGCCCTTCATAAACTTTTTGCATCTTCATCATAATTTGTAGCTGTTCATGTGCCTGCTTGACTGTCTGAAGCTCTGGTTCTGTGGTTCTGTGGTTCTCAAGCTGGGTACAGGAGTTCTCCAATTAGAATCACCAGGGAACTTTAAAAATTCAGATGCCCAGGCCACATCCCAGGCCCATTATATGAGACTCTCTGAGGGTGATACTCAGGCACCAGGAGTTTTTAAAGCTCCCCCTCCCTGCCCCATGATTATAGCGTACCAAAGTAAAGAATCACTGCTTTCATTGGTTTAAGAATCATCTTTTGGGGCCTTCTCTAGTGGTCTAATGGTTAAGTATCTGCCTTTCAATGCAGGGAACATGGGTTCAATCTCTGGTCAGGGAACTGAGATCCCATGGGCAACTAAGGTGGCACACCACAACTACTGACCCTGCACAGCGAAACTAGAGAAAAACCCACCTCGCCCCCCCATACACACACAATGGAGATCAAGCGGATCTTAAAACAACAACAACAAAGAAACACTATGTGCAATAGCATCTTTTCACCTATTTGATTGGCAAGCACCAAAATTTTAAAAATAAAATCATCTAGTGGGGCTGTTAAGAATAAAGTTTGCTTAGGCCCCCACCCCTAAGCCTCTATATCACTAACTGTGAGGTGGGGTCCTTGAATGTGCATTTTCAATAAGCATGTAGGGGAATTACAGGGCAGATGGCCTGACAACCACACTTGGAAAAAACACTGCTCTTGGTCCCTGAAACTACTTCATCCAAGCTGCCTGAGTACAGCGAGCAGTCTCACTCTCCTTGGCTTTGATTTGGCTTCGCTCTCTGCCTGGAATGCCCTCCCCTCTCCCTGACCTCTGAGAGAACTTTCGGTCACCTTCCAAACGTAAACTCTTCCCTGTGACTTTTCCTGACCCTTCCCAGGAGGAATTAATTACTCCCCCGTCTGAGTTTCCATAGCACTTGGTACATGCTTCTGCTGAAGCATTTATCACACGATATTATGGCTGTTTCTTTATGTGTCTGTCACACCCTTTAAACTATGAGTATTTTCCTTTTTTCATCTTGCCAGGACCTAGCACAGTGCCTGGGACATAACTCAAGTCAGTAAATGTTTATTGAGTTAAATGAAGCTCTTTGTAGAGCTGGTCATCATATTAGATATCCATCCATCTATGTGTGGCAAGACTACAGACACTGGGATAGGGCACAGGAAGGATCCTAGTGCCAGAGAGGAGAGCCGGCCATAACAATGCCAGGTAGGAGAAATGCCAGCCCCTGGGGCCAGGATGAAGGCATGACTCCTCCAGCACAGAGGGCATACAGACAGGCTCAGGTTTGCTTCCCTACATTAGTAGGGACAGGAAAATGCTTTTGATGGTCCTTGAAAGTTAACAGTAGATATGAAGCAGAAGTCCAAGCTCATGGATAAGGTTGGTGATCACAAAGAATAACTAGGTACTTATCATTTATATTGGGCTTCCCTAGTAGCTTAGCTGGTAAAGAACACGCCTGCAATGCAGGAGACCTGGGTTTGATCCCTGGGTTGGGAAGAGCTGCTGGAGAAGGGGATTACAACCCACTCCAGTATTCTTGCCTGGAAAATCCTTAGACAGAGAAGCCTGGAGGCATATTAAAAGAACACAGAATCTGAGGCAAAGTTCAGGCCTACAACTGAAATCTCCATGAGATACACAGAGAACCTGAACATTTAACAAGAACCTTAGGATCACTTGGGTTTATGAAACACCTGGTTAAGCAACTTTAGGAAGTACTGAAAATGGGTAGAAAAAGTTTTTAATGCAAAAGAAAGCCAGTGTCCCCAGACACAGAATGACCTGCTGTGGTAGCACAAAGTCCATATCTGATGTGGAGAAGAGAAAGTTTGAAGTTTGAAAAGCACTGGCCAAGGGTCATCACTTGGGTTCCAGGAGGCCAGAGACCTTTAGAGGACCTTAATGTGGGCTACACCAGCTGAGAAGTGGCTCTTCCCCTCTAGCCCACCTTTCTTTTTGTGTGTGTGTGATTTATATATTCTTTTTTCTTTTTTAAAATTATTATCATTATTTTTACTTTACAATATTGTATTGGTTTTGCTACACATCAACATTAATCCGCCATGTAGCCCACCTTTCTTCCTGAAGTCTTGGAGTTGGGTAAGGTTGAGTACATGGTGAGGGACATTAGGAAGAGAGAAACTAAAAGTTGAAAAAGGCTGTAGAAATGAAGCCAGCAGAGTAGGCAGAAAAATAAATCAGAACACAAGCAAAGGTCAGCTCTGTCTCTCCTAAACTGTGATAATATAAAGTTATGATTCCAATCATGTTTCAAGCTCTTGAAAGAGGAGGAATGAGGGGTGTCATTACTGGAGTCAGCCAAACTGCAGTATCAAGGCACAGTCTCCTCAGCTGCCCTTACTTCTCACACTAGCTGCTGGTTTAGGGGATTCCTCAAACCACCCTAGGTTTAACCATTCACTGGGAAGATTCACAGAACTCACTGAAAGCTATTATATATATGGTCATGATTTACTATAGGGAAGGGTTAGAAGCAACAAAAGGAAAATTCACAAAGGGCAGTGTTTAGGAGGATTCCAAATGCAAAGCTTCCGTGGTCCTGAGGATTCAGGCATGCCCCCTCCCCCTGGCATTAGTGTGACAATACAGAATATTGCCAACTTGGGGAACTCAGCCTTGGATCCCAGAGTTTTTATTAGAGCAGCATTACAAAGATGTGACTGGTTGATTGGCTGCCCACATTATCGAACGGCCTCTGGTGGCACCTTCCCTTCCACAGAGGTTGGGCTAGAAGAGGCCCGAAGAGGAGAGGGGGTCTGCTCTTTGCCTTCTTTGAAATGGAGTTGAAGGTGCATAATCAAAAGTGGATTTTCCGTGAAGCTGTAAGACACTCATCCACACTGCAGAGTCATGGGATCAATCAAAGAAAAGATTAGAACTAGTGTAGCTTTACTAAAAGTTTGAAATAAAGGTAAAGATATTCAAATATATACACATATTGGCTCACCTATATTTCAGTAAAAGCCTCAATTAGGCATCAATCAAAAATTTCTCAATCAATTGCTTTTGTTTTTTAAAACTATACTTACTATGCATCCAACACTGAGATATTAAGCTACTATCTGGGTAACACTATAAACATGAGATAAAATCAAGGATCCCAGACATTACAAGCTTTGGAGGTTTCTATATTCTTGCAAGTGTAGATACTTCTTGCTTTTTTTCACGTCCATTTTCAAACCATGACTTGAAGGCCACAGTGAAGATTTATTATTTCCACTCTCCACTACTTATCCTATGTTCACTTTAATTTCTCTTCAGATGGCCAGTGTTCCAACCATGGAGTGATCCAAAATTTTATTCCAGAGAGATCTGAGCTTTCAGGGGTCCCTGGTTATAAAGAATTTCTATAGATCACCCCCCTCCTTAATTTATGCCTGGATAGGGCAGACCTAGGAGGTTCCTTTGAATTTTATCATATTCCCCTCTGACTATGCTATGTAACAGAACCTTTGATAACCAGGATGGACTATAGCCTATATTTTCCCCGAAAGTGAAAGCATTAGTCACTCAGTCACGTCCAACTCTTTGCAGGACTATGGATTGTAGCCCACCAGACTCCTCTGTCCATGGAATTCTCCAGGCAAGAATGCTGGAGTGGATAGCTGTTTCCTTCATCCAGGGGACCTTTCTGGCCCAAGGATCGAACCCAAGCCTCCTGTGTTGCAGGCAGATCCTTTACTGTCTGAGCCACCAAGAAAGCCCAGCCTGGTGTTAGAAAGAACCAGGAGTGGCGGGGTAGCCGTCTCTGTTGTTTCCTCTGGTGGAAGGATTTCTTCTCCAAGTATTAAAGCCCATATATGAGCATCACCCAAAGTCAAAGGTATGATATAAAATGTAACTGTGAGAAGTGACATTCCCATTTCTCACCTTTGTCTCTGGATCCACTTTTTCTGCAAGAGCCTGCACCATCTATCAAACACAAGTAGACAGCAGTATCAGCTTTAAGGTAGCACTCCAATCCTTCAAGACATTGAGTTTCAGTTGGCACCATGACTGAGTCTTACTTCAGTCATTCCACTGTTTTATAAAGCCAGCTGCTTCCAAAACAGAGACTAAGATAAGACCGTGAATTGCCATGGGCATCAGCACCTTGTCTTCCTCTAACAGGTAAGGTTCTTATTGAGAAGCAACATTGAGTAAGATACTGTGACAGTGAAAAAGGCATTCAGAATACCTACAGATTATGGTTTTGGCAGAAGCATTAAGGGAAGAGAAGCAAATCCAAATCTTCTCTCTTTTAGTAAGGACATATTGCTTCTGTCTCCACAAAGGAAGGACTCAAATGCTATGAACCTACCATCAGGTGAACGACTAGCCTCCTTGGAGTGCTATCAGTTGGGAAGGTCATGGTTGGCCACTAGAGCTGGCAGGCTGGTGATACTGGGAGAGCCTTGGTGAAGCAGTTCATATCATTGAGCTAGTATATCAATTTCTGCCACCATGGCCACTTAACTACAGAGCCCACTGAACTCAGCTGAGGATAAAGAGCTACTAGCATTCAAAGAGCAGATCTTATTGATCATCTAAGTACTCCAGGACTTTTTGTGAATATTTACATGAAACTCAGGCCTTGTGGACCTATTTTGAGAGCATATCAGATCAGAGTGCACCTGAACACAGCTCGATGCATGATTTTGTGAATCAGAAAACATTGTGCATGGTTCCAAGTCTATACCTATTATTTAGTTATATGCATCAGAAACAAATTTTTAAGGATTTAGAGGGAAAAAATTATATTGGGTAGCTCACAAAATCTCTAGGAAAGTCAGAGAACCAAGCTCAGAAGCTACCCATTCAGGGATCATGTTCAAATTATGCTGCAGAGCCTGGCTGGGAAAGACACCATGCCACGAGAAATCACAGCAGACCCATACTCCCGTCACGAGACACTGCTGACAGCCCTGGACCATTGCTGTCCCCAGGAACTGGATGCAGCTGCCAATCACTTTAATGGATGGATCTACAGGGTCCTCAATGCTTGTTAGCTTGGTTTTATGTTTGTGTTTGTTTTATTAAAGGCTCGTCTCCCAACAGCAAAGTCTAGGAGGATAACATAGAGTTTATATCATAAACCAAAGAAAGAAGGAGAAGAGATAGTGAACTTACAGCCATTTTTGGACTCTAAACGAAATTAGTTTAACCAGTGAGTAGGAGGCCAAAGACAATCTGAAGAAATCTGACTGGTGTTTATATCAAATAGGTCACCAAGAAATGAAAAATACTCTGTCCCCTTCATGGGTTCAAAAGCCCACAGAAGTGAAATCCAGGATATGTTCAGGGAAACCTGAGAGCTGAAGAAACCATTGCCCAGTTTCCCAGTGGATGGCCTGCTAGAGGAGAGACCTTATCCTGCTAGAGGAGAGACCTTACATGAGAGACTTAGGTTCAACATGAAGGTAAAATAGTGCTGACTGAAGGAGATGGAGCAATGAGAAACTCATCAGGAAAACAGACTCTATCCATGGCATTTTAAATAGAATCAACTTAACCTAGGGGACTGGTAACATAGGTAATGAAAGAGCTAAAAAGCCAAAGGGAGGATGGTGAAGCAACTCAGATATTAGCAAGAGCAGAAAGCTGCCACCATCCCTAGGGTGGAAGGGACACAGGGAGGATATATATTACTAGAACCAGAACCTGAAGCCATTGGGTGAGAGTTAGCACTGTGGCAGGGGCTGTTGTGCAGGAGCTGGGAACCCAGAGAATGGGCTTGAAACTGCATAAACAAGCAGGCAAACACAAGCAGCCAGTATTGAAAACTTCTTTGGAAGCAAAAATGAGGAGAAATACTCTGGTTTGTCCTGCCCTCCAGTCTTCCACCATTGGTCATATCTACTTGAAAGCCAGTTGTCAAGGGAATGTGGGAAATGTAGTTGCCTGCAATGCAGATGGCATAAGCTCTTCAGGCCTCCCACTGGAAGGTACAGGAGTTCACACATGCAAACCCCTGAGCTCCAGGCTCTGGCAGTACTAACACTGCAGGCCTGGGAAGGTCACAGCCAGGCAGGACGTGTTCAGTCTCTTCTAGTTATGGCTGGAATGTGAGGTATTATTATAGATGCACTCATGTGACTCCTAATGATTATTCTATAGCCATGGCTAAAACAGCAGTGCAATGCTATTGCAACCATGAAGTACCCATATTGAATTTTGGGTTGATGTGGTTGAGGGTCAGGAAGGTAGATAAAAGTGTCTTTCATTAGGATGTGTGGGTTTCTGAGAAGCCATATCAAGCAAATACTCCTGTCTGATACCACCCTTAGGCTTTCTGAGACCTGCTACCTGCAATTTGACCTTCACAAAGTAGAACTCACATAACATGAAAGCATGAAATGAAAAGTGAAACTGTTAGTCACTCAGCGGAGTCCAGCTCTTTGTGACCCTATGGACTGTAGCCCTCCAGGCTCCTCTGTCCATGGAATTCTCTAGACAAGAATACTGGAATGGGTTGCCATTGCCTTCTCCAGGGAATCTTCCCAACCCAGGGATCAAACCCAGGTCTCCTGCACTGCAGGCAGATTCTTCACTGCTTGAGCTACATGCACGTGTACTGGTGCTCATTTTTACCAGTTCTCAAGCCTGTTCTCTGATGGATTTAAGGAGGGGTTAGTGGCTCCACCCTTCAGGCAGCCAGTGTTACAAGAACAGGTCTACAGCTGGGGGATGAAAGTACCAGTGGATTGTCTGTTGCTCAAGCCCATTTGGCTAAGGGAAACTCATCTTTTTGAAGCAGTCTTTAAGATTCTCACACAAACTTGGCTTGCTTTTTTTCTGGGGCAAGATACCCCAAGATTACTTGGGCAGAGATGATGTACTAGATGCCTGGCATTTTGAGAGAAAAAAGGGGAAAGCATCTATTGGAGAACTTCTGTACACCACATCCAGCCTTCGTGGTGGTTTAGTCACTAAGTTGTGTCCAACTCTTGAGACCCCCATGGATGTAGCCCACCAGACTCCTCTGTCCATGGGATTTTCCAGGCAAGAATACTGGAGTAGGTTGCCATTTCCCTTCTCCAAGGGATCTTCCCAACCCAAGAATCGAACTCAAGTCTCCTGCATTGCAGGCAGATTCTTTACCATCTGAGCTACAATGAAAGCCCACATCCAGCCTTGGAACCTTTCCAATATACCACGTCATCAGTTTATACAACCCCCTATGTGGTAGTGGTGGAGAAGGAAATGGCAACCCACTCTAGTATTCTTGCCTAGAGAATCCCATTAACAGAGGAGCGTGGTGGGCTGCTGTCTAGGGTCGCACAGAGTTGGACATGACTGAAGTGACTTAGCATGCATGCATGCATTGGAGAAGGAACTGGAAACCCACTCCAGTGTTCTTGCCTGGAGAATCTCAGGGATAGAGGAGCCTGGTGGGCTGCCGTCTATGGGGTCACACAGAGTTCGGACACGATTGAAGCGACTTAGCAGCAGCAGCAGCAGCATGTAGTAGTGGTGGTTTTCCAATTCATAGATGAGGAAACTGAAGCTCAGGTAAGCAAGGCAGACTCCTAAAGACATAAGACTAATGAGTGGAGAACCAAGGTCACCCTCCCAGAAGACATTTGAGAAGCCCCCTCAGGAGGAGTGAGGTGAGGCAAGGGACACTCGGGGTCTAGTTACCCAAAGTGGGGGGGCCAAATTCCCTAAGACTAACTCACGAGTGATTTGCTTGGGATTCATAGAGATTGCAAGGGAAAAGTAGGTCGGCATTCATGACACTGAATTGACAGAGGATCCTGGAACCTTGTCTAGCATTGGTTGTTTCAAAATGCTTCCTATATCTGCTTTGGATTATCAGTGACCCCCTAATGTAGACTAAACAATTTAAATGTTTTAGTGAATTACACAACACAACTTACTTAGTGTGATGGACTTACCAGGGCTCCACATTACTCACCTGATCTGAGAGAGGCAGGAAAGGGAAAGAGGGAGCTCCCTCGTTTGCACTCCCTTTCCAGCCAGGACACCATACCCCTTCCGCCCCTTCTCTGCAGCCACGCTCACATCTGACTCAGCTTCAGTGTTGTCTCCCTCAGTGTCTGATGGGCACCAAATCCAGACAAGGCGTTTTACCACCTGGAGGGAATTTCAGGATCTCAGCTTTTAAGAGTTGAAGCTGAATGCCATGTGGCTGGTTAGCCCAGCTCAACTTCACCACTTCCCACTCCACACTTTCATTTATTTAATAAAAGAATGCTTTGCCAAGGGGGATGAATGGGAGAAAAGGTTAGTTAAGGAGTTTGGGATAGACATGTACACACTGCTATATTTAAAATAGATCATCTCCCCTGGTGGCTCAATCAGTAAAGAATCTGCCTGTAACGCAGAAGGCCTGGGTTTGATCTCTGGGTTGCAAAGATTCCCTGGAGGAGGGCATGGCAACCCACTCCAGTATTCTTGCCTGGAGAATCCCCATGGACAGAGGAGCCTGGTGGGCTACAGTCCCAGTCTGAGGTCGCAAAGAGTCGGACACAACCGAGTGAGTAAGCACAAACAAATACCTATTGAATAGAACATGGAACTCTGCTCAATGTTATGTGGCATCCTGGATGGGAGAGGAGCGTGGGAGAGATAGGATACATGTATATGTATGGCTGAGTCCCTTCACTGTCTGCCTGAAAGAACCACACATTGTTAATCAGTTATACCTCAACACAAAATAAAAAGTTTAAACAGCATTGTTAATTCTAATAATATATAAATGTTTACAGACACTGGCATATATTATCTAACCAAATAAACTTTTTTTAAAAAGAGCCACCGTAGAGCTTCCTCTCTTTTTTTCCTTTCTCCCTCTCCTTCCTTTTTCACCTCCTTTCCTCCTTCTTCCTCCCACACCACAAAATAAATAAATAAATAAATGGAATGGATAACCAACAAGGACCTACTGTGTAGAACAAGGAATTCTGTTCAATGTTATGTGGCAATCTGGATGGGGCGGGGTGGAGTTTAGGAGAGAATGGATATATGTGACTGAATCCCTTTTCTGTCCACTTGAAACTGTCATAACATTGTTAGTCAGCTACACTCCAATACAAAATTAAAGTTAAAAAAAAAAAAAAGCATGAGATGGCCTGTCACTGAGGGATGCATCAGTATGCTGGACTTCGTAACAGGCCTTCTCTGGCAGTCTCCTGCCTTGAGGACTTGGTTCTATCTCCTTTCAGATAGTTTGTCCCATTTGTCTCAAGTCAAGCTATTTTATTATCCTATGAGAAAGGTTGGGCTTCCCTGGTAACTCAGATGATAATGAATCTGCCTATAATAAGAAACCCCGGTTCAATCCCTGGGTCAGGAAGATCCCCTGGAGAAGAAAATGGCTACCTTCTCCAGTATTCTTGCCTGGAGAACCCCATGGACAAAGGAGCCTGGCAGGCTACAGTCCAGGGGTTGCAAAGAGTCAGACAGGACTGAACAACACACACACACACACACACACACACACATGAAGGGTTTGGGCAGGGATGAAGGAGAGGGTGGAGGGTGGCGAGGGGAAGGAGGGACAGGCCCTGCTCTTTGGGTCCCTAGAGCAGCCTGGTTCTTTCCTGTTATCTATCTCGCCCATCCAGTCCCATAACCTAGGTCCTTTGAGAGGATGTCCTTTTTCCTGTCCCTTCACTAAACAAACTGGGATTCTCTCTGGCATTTGCTCCTGAGGGCTTGTCTGCTGCCCTGCCTTTATTATGCGTCCTCTCTGATCTCTTCCCTCTTCCTGCCTCGGATTTTTCCCCTCCTCCATCCTCAGGCTCACTTTTCCTGCCTCTACTCTTTCCAGTCCCTGACTTCTCGGGCTATTGTCCAGGAATTCAGCCACCCTCCCACCATTATCTTTTCTACAAATAATCTTGGCATTACCTGCAACTACATGTGACACTGGTCTAGGCTTTTCCCTCACCTAGACAGTGCCATTTTCCTTGCACATTCCCATCCACATCTGCATTTCAAAGCAATAGTCAACCACACTAATAAAATAGTTAAGACTGTACTTTTATATTTGACAAAACCATTTTAGCTAATGATGACTAGTTTTTCAGGGGCTAATCTATTCTTTCCTAGAGAGAACACTGGTAAATAAACATAGTAAATCAGAAATACTATTGCAAATGTGTGTATATAAAATGTTCTGACATATTTTACGTGTGTAAGTGAATAACAAGTTTTTCCTTACCATCAAAAACTGGCCCGATTTCTTGTGGAAACTTCCCTGATATAGTCCTGATTTTATTTACATGGGCAAATCGATTAAAAGAAAAATGTATGTTGTCCAGTGTCAAAAGCCAAAACGAAAAATATACTTAAGAATGAGAAAGAAGCAGAAAACTACAAAGTCAAACAGAATTCTGGGACAACTTTAAGAGAGATGGAGCAGAAGGAGGAAGAGAAAGCTGCAGCATAATAAACTGATTTTTTTGTAGATTTTTTGTAGAGTTCTCACTAAGCCAGAGGAACTCTGATATCATCAGTTCATTTAGGCACCACAAAACTCAAACCACAACTAAAGCTACTCTAAGGAAAGGTAGGGACCATAAAGCATGTTTTAGAGCTGGAAGGGGCTTTCACAATCAGTTATCCAGACAATTAGACTGAAAAAGATAGGCTCCATAAAGTTGTTGTCAAGTGTACTGGATAATAAGAATGCTACCTAACATTTATTCTTTAATTATCATTGGAGAAAGGATACTTAACATGAGATCTACCCTCTTAATAAATGTCTCTGTGTACAATGTATTATTAGGCTCAATGTTGTACAGCAGATAATTCATCTGGTCAACTGAAAGTTTATGCCTGTTAATTAGGAACTCTCCATATCCCTCTTCTCTCAAGACCTGACAAAGCATTATTCCCCATGCTAAGTGTTGTGTGTGTGTGTATGCACGTGTGCACGTGCACGCTCTGTTGTGTCTGACTCTTTGCGACCCCATGAATTGTAGCCTGCCAGGCTCTTCTGTCCATGGAATTTTCTAGGCAAAAGTACTGGAGTGGGTTGCCATTTCCTACACCAGGGAATCTTCCTGACCCAGGCTTCAAAACCAAGTCTCCTGCATCTCCTACATTGGCAGACAGATTCTTTACCACTGAGCCACCTGAGAAGCCAAGTGTTTTCTATACATTATTTTACTTCATCTCACAATAATTCTATAAGGTAGGTATTACTATTAGTCACATTTTCCAAACAAGGAAATTGACATGCAAAGTGATTAAGTAACTCATTTAAATATTTCCAGGAAGAAAGAAGCAGGGCCAGTATTTGAACAGAAGCAGCCTGACAGCACAGATCTCTTAATGTCTATGCCATTTAATCACTCCAAGGGTCTAGTCAATTTAAACCTCTGGTTAAACTACACACAAAATGAGAAAAAGGTACATTTGGGAAGGACTTCTTGGGTCTCTACTTTCTGGATGAATGGTCCCTACATTAGTTCAGATAGGTTGTGCTACTGTAACAATCCCCAAGTCTCAATGTCTTACAGCAAAATTTAATTTCTCACTCATGCTATATGAAGTCAGTAATGAATTTGGTGGGGCTTCCCTAGTGGTTCAAGTGGTAAAAGAATCTGCCCAAAATGTGGGAGACCCAGGTTTGATCCCTGCATCAGGAAGACTCCCTGGAGAAGGGAATAACTACCCACTTGGAGAAGGCAATGGCAATCCACTCCAGTATTCTTGCCTGGAGAATCCCATGGATGGAGAAGCCTAGTAGGTTACAGTCCACGGGGTCGCAAAGAGTCGGACACGACTGAGCGACTTCACCTTCACCTTCACCTTCCAGTATTCTTGCCTGGAGAATTTCATGGACACAGGAGCCTGGCAGGCTACAGTCCATGGGATCACAGAGAATTGGACATGACTGAGCGTCTAACACACATGCACACACACAATGAATTTGGCATCACATGATCCTCACACAGAACTCAGACGGGCAGACCCTCACCATCTGAAATAGTGTTGGTCATTATGGCCAGAGAATGCGAAGATGGCGACTCATGACTGGCCTTACAAGCTTTTACCTGAAGATGATGGTTCAGTGTAAAAGAAGATGCCTGCCAAAGCAGGAGATGCAGGAGACATGGATTCAATTCCTGGGTGGGGAAGATCCCCTGGAGGAGGAAATGGCAACCCAACTACAATATTCTTACCTGGATAATCCCACAGACGGGGAACCTGGTGGGTTACAGACCATGGGATCGCAGAAACACAACTGAGCAGCTGAGCACCCACACACAATGTTCATCAGTTCTGCTCACATTTCTTTGGCTGAAGCAAGTTACATGGCCACATATAATTTTAAAGATGTGGATTAACACAGTCTAGCTATAAGGGTTGCTTGTTTTTATATGGCACAAGAGCACTGCCTGGAAATACTGAGGCATAGTCCTAATGACTACCATAGTGCCAAATTCATGAAACTGTCTTGTGAACTTACTTCACTCTTATTGTGTTCACCAGTCTTGATTCTGTAATTTAAATTTGTTGGTGTACTTTGAATTTATTTGTGTATGCCATGAACAAGTTTAATTCCAAATTATATACAACTACCACTGCTCTTCTAGAACACTAACTATATTTTCCCTCAAGCACAAAACTACATAGGTAATATTTCATACCAGAGTAATAAAAATAAGATTTGAATAAAACCAAATAAAATCTATATTCTAATTATAATCATCCTCCATATCTGTAGGTTCCACATCCATGGATTAAATCAACTGCAGATCAAAAACATCCCCCCCAAATTCCAGAAATTTCCAAAAAGCAAAACTTGAATTTGCCACACATAGGCAACTACTTACATAGCAGTTTAAACTGAATTTATAACTATTTATATAGTATTTATATTTTATTAGATATTATAAGTAATCTAGAGATGATTTAAAGTGTATGAGGATTATATGTAGATTGTATGCAAATACTAGCCATTTTATACAAGGGACTTGAGCACCTGCAGATTTTAGTGGAAAGTGGGGTCCTGAAACCATCCCCCACAGACACCAAAGAATGACTGGAATAAACAGAAAATTTGATAATTTATGACATGAGATAATATGTGCAAAAATTCTAAATATATTGCCTGGCACAAAATAAGTACTCAATAATTGGTAGCTTCCTTAAACATATCAGACTTCAATTAATTTTTCTTCAGGAGATACATCTATTTCAGTATCCACCAAAGACTCCTGAAGGCTCAGTGCTTCTGGCTCTAATGCTGATTACTAGACACCAGTACCATCCTCAGTCACTCAGTCATGTCCAGCTCTTTGCAACCCCATGAACTATAGCCCTCTAAGCTCCTCTGTCCATGGGATTTCCAGGCAAGAATACTGAAATGGGTTGCCATTTCCTACTCCAGACTAGACACTGGGCATACTAATAAATTAAAAGATAAAAATGAATGATCTTGAGCAATGTTGTCCCAAAGTTCTTATTCTCAAAGAGAAAAAATGTTGAAGAGGAGTTGGATCTCTGGGCCACGTTATTTTCATTTGAGCTCAGCCTCCTAAACCATAGCTCTTTCTAATTATCCATAACAGTTTTCAAATGTTCCTGACATATGCTGGTCATCATCACCACCCTCTTTGACATACAATTACATATTAGTGCAGATGGCTGGAGGTAAACGCAGGTGGAGGACAATAGAGGTTATTTTCACAGGAAAGAAGAGCAAAGCTGTACTCGGCACAATGGAATTTTCCTATTAACTGCTGGAAAGAGAAATATGGGTGTTCACAGGCAAAACAGAAAACTCTGCATAAAACTGAACCATGGAAATCAGAAATGTAGATCTTGAGGGAAACCCGTGGTATGAGAGCAATTCTCTCTGAGAATTTGGAAAACAAACAAGGGCAGTGCCAGTCACATAATTCTGCTCATCCTTTTTCTGATTAAACCCGGGGTCAAAGGAGTGCCAGTCTACTAGAAGAAAAAGAGCGGATTTTTTTTACTGCTCTCCCCATGACGAAGACACTATGGTGATGGAAGAGTTCCCCAACTTTCCTCTACCTTACTTGACCTCAGATATGAATACCTCCAACTGAAACCTTGCCTCTTCATTTTGCAATATGAAGAAGTGCTTGCTGGGGGAACTTTTTAGCCGGATACCCTTGAATGCACTTCCTGATGAAGTGGGAGATGTGCCAGCTGCCACTACAGATGCTGAAAGCCCTGGGAACAAGTAAAGCTGATTGTAATAATATGTTGCATGAGGCTGAAGGCGCTACGGTGGTGGAGAGCCCCAGTTCAGGGGTAGGCACCTTCCAGCTAAACAAAGGCCAGGCAAAATTTGGCCCTTTACTCTAGCAAAACTATTATGATATCTTGCCACTATATTACAAGGCAATGAGGGCTGCAGAATATCCCTCAAAAAGAAAAAAAAAGACAGTAGCATCAGGGGAAACTGAAAGTTTCTTGTTCCTAGAGATGCTGATTGGCAATATAAGCTATATAGCTGTGATATCAGAAACATGGAGAAGGCTCTCAACCAAGAAATATATTACTTTATTACTTGCAAATTCTTTAATTTCCATTATTACAGATGCATTTCTTCAATCTGTTTTGTTCTTTTGTTTTAAAAAAATTTCAGACTGTAATAAATTAGCATCAAATCATTTATACCTTCTTATGAATTAACTCACGTATTAGAATCTTATCCCAAAGATTCATCAACACCTTCTAGTAACAAAATGGGAGGAGAAAGAAAAATAAAAGGATGCTCCATGTATGAGGGGAAATTTATAGCATAAGGAACAGATCACTTTAGACTTAAAAATCAGAGGTTGAGAGGCAGGTTTCTAGAAATAAGACATGAAGAAGAAAACAGATGAGGAAGGCAAAAGCAAGAAACATTAAATTTTATTCTTTCACTTGAATGTTTTTGTTTCAATAAATTGATTAATTGAGCCATTTGCAAAAATGGGATTTTTGATGGTTAAGGTATCCTTCAGTTCAAAGATGAAGTACTAAAAGCTAGCATTGTTTTATGCCTTTCATTGTTTGTAACTGCCTTTTCACTGCCTAAAAAACCACCTGGAATGTGGCAGATAATAAATTTTTTCATGAATGAATAAGTGAATGAATGAATAAAGCTAAAACTTCAAATCCAAATAAATAGTATTTCCTTCAAAGTTATCACCTGGAAAACTGTGTACTTATTCCAATCATCTCCTTATTGACCCAGACATATTTAGACACCATTCTGAGAATTGCCAAAGCAAATGACAAAGTCATTTTAAAATCATCAGTGGAATCAAGTCATCTCCCTCTGGTGAAATATTCAGTTTTTTTTTAAACTTTGTTATAAGTACAACTGCAGATGAATTTCCAAGTTGGTTCTATTTTTCAATAAAAAATGAGACATAATTCTATGAAAAAGTTAGGCTGACTTTCCTGTGAGGCAAAAGCAAATCTAAAAGGGAGCCTCAATCACTCCAAGGAAGTTCTAAGCAATGGTGGCTTTGTTAGCCCAATTGGCTAGCCCTCCCACATGGCTCCTTTGAAAGATAGGCTTATTTAAGACCTAAATCTTGATCTAGTTGGTATTAAACAAACAAATGAGAAAATAAAAATTGTATTCAAGTCTCACTCTGTTAACTTCTATTATTCATTAAGCACATCAGATAAAAAGTATTTTAAAAATCTCTTTCAGGGTAGGGCTTCTCCAGTGGCTCTCAATAAAGAATCCACCTGCAATGCAGGAGATGTGGGTTCGATCCCTGGGTTAGGAAGATCCTCTGGAAAAGGAAATGGCAACCACTTCAGTATTCTTGCCTGAAAAATCCCTTGGACAGAGGAGCCTGGTGGGCTATAGTCCAATGGGTCTCAAAGACTTGGACACAACTGAGCAACTAAGCACAGCATAATGATTATATGTATACAGTAAGGACTCCCACATAGACATCTCCAACTCTGACCTATCTCCTAGGCTCTAAGATTTACACTTTCAACTATCTATCAGACCCCACGTGTGTGCTAAGTCACTTCAGCTGTGTCTGACTCTTTGTGACCCCATGGACTGTAGCCTGTCAGGCTCCTCTGTCCATGGGATTCTCCAGGCAAGAATACTGGAGTGGGTTGCCATTTCCGTCAAACTCAGCATATCTTTAAAAAAAAAAAAAAAAAAAGGCTTGCATTCCTTAGTATTTTCTATCTGTTTTTGCCTATTAGTCTAATCTCCTCAACTAGTATGACCTTTCAAAAATGTGAATCAGCCCATGTGAAACCTCCATGACCTACCATCACCTTAAAATTGAAATCTTGTTGCCATGGGGTACAGTCCTCTGACCTAGCCTCTGTGTCATCTCAGCTCCAATAAGTCTACCCTTTACTCACTCTCCTTTAACCCCTCTGCCCCACCTGCTTTTCCTAGAACCACTAAGCTCATCATTGACTCAGCCCCTTACACTTTCTCTTCCTTATGCCTAAAATTCCCTTCCCACACCTTCACATGTCAGATTCCTTCTCACCATCAGGACTGTGTTCAGTGTCACCTTCTGAAAAAATACATTCTAACCTATCTAAAAGTTCCCCACTCAGGTTACTCTGATCCCCAACTGTGTTTTATTTTATTCATAGGACTAATAATATCTGAAATCATTACTTTATTGTTTGTTTATTGTCAATTCCCCTACATCTAGAATGTCAGGGACATGAGGGTATAAATTTTGCTTAACTTGTTTACTGTAAGAGTTCAGAACAGCACTTGGCACATAGCCTTTGACTGTGTGGATCACAACAAACTGGAAAATTCTGAAAGAGATGAGAATACCAGACCACCTTATCTGCCTCCTGAGAAACCTGTATGCAGATCAAGAAGCAACAGATAGCCCTGAAGAGGAAGGTGGGTTCTGGGTTCTGGGTTCTGGCATGGTCTCTGCTGTTTGAGGAAGAGTAACTCTTGCTACTGCATCATGGGGTCCTTGGGGACCCTTGACTTCAACAAATATGGCGGTCCTTTCCTCATCATCAAGGATCAGGACTGCAAGTCTCATCTTATGGTACCTGAGACCCTCAAATCTCATATAATGGCAGCAAAGGCTGTAGCAAATACAATGAAAACATCACTTGGACCAAATGGGCTTGATAAGACGATGGTGAGTAAGTATGGTGACGTGACTATGACCAATGATAGTGCCACCCTCTTAAGCATGATGGATGTTGACCATCAGATCACCAAGCTGATGGCTGAACTGTCCAAACCACAGGATGATGAGACTGGAGACGGAACCACAGGAATGGTTGTCCTGTTGGAAAAGGCTGAGCAGCGGCTGGACCTCCACATTCACCCAATCAGGATCACCGATGGCCAAGAGCAGGTCACCTGCATCACTATTGAGCACCTGGACAAGATCAACAACAGCATTCTCGACAGCATGAAGAACACTGAGCCCCTGATCCAGACAACAAAGACCATGCTGGGCTCCAAAGTAATTAACAGCTGTCACTGACAAATGGCCTAGATCACTGTGAATGCCGTTCTCACCGTGGCCAACATGCAGTGCAGGGACACTGACTTCCAGCTCATCAAGGTAGAAGGCAAGGTGGGTGGGTGGCTGAAGGACACCAAGCTGATCAAGGGCTTGACCATAGACAAGTACTTCAGTCACCCGCAGATGCCCAAGCAAGTGGAAGATGCTAAGGTTGCAATCCTCACATGTTCATTTGAGCCACTGAAACCAAAGATGAAGTATAAGGTGGATGTGACATCTGTGGAAGATTTTAAAGCCCTTCAGAATTACTGAAGGAGTACTTCTGTAAAGGAGAAGTTTGAAGAGATGATCCAGCACATTAAGGAAACTAGTGCTAACCTAGCTATTCGCCAGTGGGGCTTTGATGATGAAGCTAATCATTTACTTCTCCAGAATAACCTGTTGGCGGTTCACTAGGTTGGAGGATCTGAAACTGAGTTGATCACCATCGCTACAGGTGGTCACATCATCCCTAGGTTTTCAGAGCTCATAGCTGAGAAGCTAGGCTTTGCAAGTCTTGTGAGAGATTTCGTTTGGGACCACAAAAGACAAGATGCTGATCATCAAGCAGTGTAAGAACTCCAGAGCCATCATCATTATCATCAGAGGAGGAAATAAGATGATCATCAAGGAGGCCAAGCGTTCCCATCATGACACTCTGTGTGTCATCCACAAGCTCATCCGGGACAACTGCATGGTGTATTGCAGGGGCGCTACCGAGATCGCTTGCACCCTGGTGGTCAACCAGGAAGCTGACCAGTGCCTGGCCCTGGAGCAGTAGGCCAGGCACTCCTTTGCCGAGGGACTGGTGATCATCCCTATGGAGCTCGCAGAGAACAGAGGCATGAACCCCATCCAGACCATGACTGAGGTCCAGGCCAGACATGTGAAGGAGGCGAACCCCGCCTCGGGGATTGGCTGTCTGCACAAGGGAACCAATAATATGAAACATCAACATGTCATAGAAACCTTGATCGGCAAAAAGCAGCAGAGCTCTCTCTTGTAACACAAATGGGTAGAATGACTTTGAAGATTTACGACATCCATAAGCCTGGAGAGTCTGAACAGCAAAAACAGAATTTAGAATAAAATGAGGAGTAAGATCCACTGCTGCTGCTGCTGCTAAGTCACTTCAGTCGTGTCCAACTCTGTGCGACCCCAGAGGTGGCAGCCCACCAGGCTCCCCTGTCCCTGGGATTCTCCAGGCAAGAACACTGGAGTGGGTTGCCATTTCCTTCTCCAATGCACGAAAGTGAAAAGTGAGAGTGAAGTCACTCAGTAAGTGTCCCACTACCGTGACTAAATGGGTGTCTTGTGCTGCATATACAGCTATTTATTGTTACCCTGTATCAGACACTGTGACAACAGTAGCAGTTTGGTAACCATAGTTTCACTTGTTCAAAGACATGAAATTATAGAGGTATGATCTCACAAGGTTTTGTATTTGTTGTATTAAAGGGAACACTTTAAACAACCTTTATATTCTGCTCAAGTTAACAAACATTCACTAACATTCATCAAATGCCTTAATTGAAGGGGAGATGTGTATAAGAGACATACACTGGAGTGGGTTGCCATTTCCTTCTCCAATGCACGAAAGTGAAAAGTGAGAGTGAAGTCACTCAGTAAGTGTCCCACTACCGTGACTAAATGGGTGTCTTGTGCTGCATATACAGCTATTTATTGTTACCCTGTATCAGACACTGTGACAACAGTAGCAGTTTGGTAACCATAGTTTCACTTGTTCAAAGACATGAAATTATAGAGGTATGATCTCACAAGGTTTTGTATTTGTTGTATTAAAGGGAACACTTTAAACAACCTTTATATTCTGCTCAAGTTAACAAACATTCACTAACATTCATCAAATGCCTTAATTGAAGGGGTTTGAGGTGATTTTTTTTAAACAAGCTGTAGAACCTGTTTTTAACAGCTTTAAATGTTCAGTTTGTTCTCAAGATTTGCTTTAACGTTGAGGAATATCGGCTTGGTCCTATTAAATTTATTTAAATACTGACAAAAAAAGAAGCAATAGTTAGAACGGCATATGCAACAACAGACTAATTCCAAATTGGGAAAGGAGCACATCAAGGCTGTATATTGTCACCCTGCTTATTTAACTTCTATGCAGAGTTGGGGTCACACAGAGTCGGACATGACTGAAGTGACTTAGCAGCAGCAGCAGTAGCAGCAAATCCAGTATGTATCACTTCACACTATCTTCAGAATCTTTGAGTACTGGATAAAACACTTCCATAGACAAGCAGACTATGACCTGAAATAATGTATATATATATACACAACTACCAACCAGCCCTGACAAGGTGCAAAAAACAACCAAAGCTGGAATTGAATGGCTGTCCTTTTTTGCTCTCTTGTTCTCCTTTTAAAATGTAGAGCTTTTTGGAAAAGAAGCATTATATGAATTCAAAGCATTATCTTATCAAATCCCCATAATTATTTTAACCATGTGGCATAATCTGTGCACAGCCAGTGATTAAGCTGTGTGACAATTAAAACAATATCGTGAAACTAATTACAAAGAGCTAGACAGACTGTGCTATCTTTCTGCTTGGTGTCCGAATGTTACATAGAAGAACGTAATTCAACTCTGCAGACACCATCAAAATCTTCCAACATACTTTTAAATCCCTGACTATCTAAGGGGTAGGTGGTATCAGGGAAGAATGGGGAATGACAAAAGAGTAGGAAACAGTCGTGAATGAAGTGTCAGCTTTTAGATCTCCTCTTTTAGAGGAGAAAATAATTTTAAAAGGAATCCTACAAAAATATTTTTTCCCTCTTCATAAAAACTGTGTGATCAGGAAGCCAGATAGCTTGGCCAGACTACAGAAGCCATCTAAAAGTCAGAAAGACCTGGCTGATACATTCCCATTCAGACTAAAGTTACAATTATTTTCCTAGTCAGAGCAGGTGAGGGGAAGAAGCAGGAATCCAAGGGACAATGTTAAATTCATCATTTCACAGAGTTTTTCACACAAGGCCAATGGCATGAGTGAAATACTTTACATGTACACTTCCCTCTGTTAACAAATTATCTAAGTGTTGTTTTTATTCATATTCAGTTCAGTTCAGTTCAGTCGCTCAGTCGTATCCAACTCTTTGCGACCCTATGAATCGCAGCACGCCAGGCCTCCCTGTTCATCACCAACTCCCAGAGTTCACTCAGACTCACGTCCACTGAGTCCATGATGCCATCCAGCCATCTCATCCTCTGTCGTCCCCTTCTCCTCCTCCCCCCAATCCTTCCCAGCATCAAAGTCTTTTCCAATGAGTCAACTCTTTGCATGAGGTGGCCAAAGTACTGGAGTTTCAGCTTTAGCATCATTCCTTCCAAAGAAATCCCAGGGCTGATCTCCTTCAGAATGGACTGGTTGGATCTCCTTGCAGTCCAAGGGACTCTCAAGAGTCTTCTCCAGCACCACAGTTCAAAACCATCAATTCTTTGGTGCTCAGCTTTCTTCACAGTCCAACTCTCACATCCATACATGACCACTGGAAAAACCATAGCCTTGACTAGACGGACCTTTGTTGGCAAAGTAATGTCTCTGCTTTTGAATATGCCATCTAGGTTGGTCATAACTTTTCTTCCAAGGAATAAGTGTCTTTTAATTTCATGGCTGCAATCACCATCTGCAGTGATTTTGGAGCCAAAAAAAATAAAGTCTGACACCGTTTCCACTGTTTCCCCATCTATTTCTCATGAAGTGATGGGACTAGATGCCATGATCTTCGTTTTCTGAATGTTGAGCTTTAAGCCAACTTTTTCACTTTCCTCTTTCACTTTCATCAAGAGGCTTTTTAGCTCCTCCTCACTTTCTGCCATAAGGGTGGTGTCATCTGCATATCTGAGGTTATTGATATTTCTCCCGGCAATCTTGTGCTTCTTCCAGCCCAGCGTTTCTCATGATGTACTCTGCCAGGGTGACAATATATAGACTTGACGTACTCCTTTTCCTATTTGGAACTAGTCTGTTGTTCCATGTCCAATTCTAATTGTTGCTTCCTGACCTGCATATAGGTTTCTCAAGAGGCAGGTCAGGGAGTCTGGTATTCCCATCTTTTCAGAATTTTCCACAGTTTATTGTGATCCACACAGTTTTCTTATTCTGAACTAATGCTAGGCGATGCAGCCTATAACTCCATGGGCTAAATGGCTAAAGGAAAAGCACCAACGTGAAAAATCTGATCAATCACTAGCACGTGCCTACAAAATAAACCAAATTGTGCTTTTTTGTTTGTTTGTTTTTTACCTCAGATCAAGTCCACCCTGACAAAACCATACAAATTGAATCACTCTGTGGGGTTATTCAAGAGAACGGGAGAGTAAAATTTGGTAGAAGGTAAATGTCAGGGCTTACTTTAGATCAGCTTGTCCTGGACCTACAGCATCTGCACTGTTTGGAAACCAGTTAGAAATGCAACTTCCAGAATCCTAACCCAGACCTCCTGACACAGAAATTCTGGAGGTGAGGCCAGAAGTCTGGGTCTTCACAGACCCAGATGATTCTCAAATCATCAAACCCTGATGATCCTCAAAACTGCTCAAGCTTAAAAGTCACTGCTTTTAAAAAAAAAATTTTGTGTTCAGCCACTCAGTCATGTCTGACTCTTTGTGACCCCATGGACTGCAGCAGTCCAGGCTCCCCCATCTTTCATCATCTCCCACAGCTTTCTCAAACTCATGTCCATTGAATCGGTGATGCCACCCAACCATCTCATCTTCTGTCATGCCCTTCTCCACCTTTACAAAATTTTTATTTATGTGTTAATGTTTACGGCTGTGCTGGATCTTTGTTGCAGAGTTCAGGTGTAGGGAAAGAGCACCTTAGCCGAGACGGCACGGCCAGGCTCGCACCCCACAGTCCCTTGTTCTTGCCCCGTGATTTGTAAATGACTATGTAACAGCTGAGATCACTTATAATATTGCACGTGTGTGTCACAAGGTACTCGCTTGGCCACAGGCTACTTTTACTAAGTGAGTTCCGTGTAGAAAGTGGCGGCATTTACCGTTGCATCACGGCTGTGTGTGTTGGGTCAACTGCGAGAGGAGAGAATGCAGCATGTCTACTGCTATGGCTGATGCACCAGCCAAGAGAGAATACTGTTATGGTTGCTGCGCCAGCCAGCAGAGAATAAAACATGTCTGTAGTTCCTAGGGTTCCTTGAGTTTTCTTCCAGCGTTCCCGCTGGTACCTTATCTACCATGGGTCTAACGAATGGTGCAGTATGAACAGCAAGACCACTGGCATCACGAAAAGGATCAGCGATTCATCAGGCTTCTCCCTGCAGTGGCTTCCCTTGCTGTGCAGCACAGGCGCTAGGGCATGTGGGCTTCAGTAGTTGCAGCTCCCGGGCTCTATAGCACAGTCTTCAGTAGTTGTGGAGCATGGGCTGAATTGCTCTGTGGTATATGGGATCTTCCTGGCCCAGGGATTGAACTTATGTCTCCTGCGCTGGCAGGAAGTTTCTTTACCACTGAGCCACCAGGGAAGCCCATCACTGCCTTTTCATTATTATTGTTGTTCAGTTCAGTTCAGTTCAGTCACTCAGTCACATCCAACTCTTTGCAACCCCGTGGACTGTAGCATGCCAGGCCTCCCTGCCCATCACCAACTCATGGAGTTTACTCAAACTCATGTCCATTGAATCAGTCATGCCATCCAACCATCTCTCCTCTCTCCTCATCCACCCTCTTCTCCTCCAGCCTTCAATCTTTCCCAGCATCAGGGTCTTTTCAAATTAGTCAGTTCTTTGAATTAGGTGGCCAAAGTATTAAGAGTTTCAGCTTCAACATCAGTACTCCCAATGAATATTCAGGACTGATTTCCTTTAGGATGGACTAGTTAGTTCTCCTTGCAGTCCAAGGGACTCTCAAGAGTCTTCTCCAACACCACAGTTCAAAAGCATCAATTCTTCAGTGCTCAGCTTTCTTTATAGTCCAACGCTCACATCATAGCCTTGACTAGGCAGACCTTTTTTGGCAAAGTAACATCTCTGCTTTTTAATATGCTGTCTAGGTTGGTCATAACTTTCCTTCCAAGGAGTAAGCGTCTTTTAATTTCATGGCTGCAGTGGCTTAAAGTCAGCCACTGTTTCCACCGTTTCCCCATCTATTTGCCATGACGTGTTGGGACTGGATGCCATGATCTTAGTTTTCTGAATGTTGAGCTTTAAGCCAACTTTTTCACTCTCCTCTTTCACTTTCATCATGAGGCTCTTTAGTTCTTCTTCACTTTCTGTCATAAGGGTGGTTTCATCTGCATATCTGAGGTTATTAATATTTCTTCCAGAAATCTTGATTCCAGCTTGTGCTTCATCCAGCCCAGAGTTTCTCATGGCCTCCAGGCCTCCCTTTCTGCTCTAAACCTGACCTTCCCACATGCTAGATGTGTGAATAAAATACAAATAAAGTGCCAGTTAAACTCCCCTCTATATCTGGAGAGAGTATTTAGGTACACCCCACTGCAAAACCAAATCACTGAAGAAGAACTCAATTTCATGTCCTTTCACCAGGCAGATCTATGTTTTTAGGAAAAAATAACATAAGATTACACATTGGATGTTATTAATAGAAGTAAATTGCGAGCTCTTTGATTTCTAGTCATCTTGAATATCCTTCAATACCTGGCACTAACACTTTGGCTGTATTGGCAATCTATACATATTTGTTCGAATGAAAGAAGTAATATTTTTAACAGACTCCATGAAAGGTGATTATCTTCACTTCTGTTTTCTCTCCAATGTCTTCCAGAATGCTGTCTCACCTATCTACGTACACCATGTGTCACATGTCAGGCATAGGGCTAGAAACTAGAGAAAAATGCACACACGTGTGATATCACCCTACCTGGGAACATACAGTTTAGTAGAAGGCAATGCATTTGAATAACTAAGCCCAGAAGGAGATGCTAGTTGCTGTGATGAAAGTGAGCATAGGCTATGATATAAGACAAGAGGGTATATTCAAGTCTACTTCTGAGAGTTCAGTGGGGTATCTAGTAGCATTGGGCCTGAATATACTCTGCACATCCTCCTAACCCAGTACCACCAACTAAGTCAACTCTGCAGAGATTAAAAACGTATTCTGAGGATTCCTGGTGGTCTAGTGGTTAAGAATCCACCTGGCAATGCAGGGACGTGAGTTCTGGTCCAGGAAGTCCCCACACGCCAAGTGGCAACTAAGCCCATGCACCACAACTAGTGAGCCCACGTGCCTGAAGCCTGTGCTCTGCAACAAGAGAAGCCACTGCAATGAGAAGCCCGTGCACCCCAATAAAGAGAAACCCCCACTTGTAGCAACTAGGGAAAGTCCACGCCCAGCGATGAAGATCCAGGTCAGCCAAAAATAAATAGATAAATCGTGGGAAAAAAAAGTTGTTTTGAGATCTGAGAGTGGTAATGACCAGTAATAGTCAGTTTAGAATTGGCCAAGAGCATGAGGGTTTGAAATAAATAAGTAAAACCTTTCCTTAGAGTTGTCTTGAATATTCTTACTGCAAGCTACTTTTCTGGGCTGTATACCGAATCTGTGTGTCAGTTCATTTGTGCCTCCTTGACGACTGAAGTCAAGGTCTGACGCTTGGCAGAAATAATTCGAGCAGCATGCCACTCACTCTACTCTCTGCTGCCACAGTGATTCTAGTCCTTGTGCAAATCTACCCTAAGCAACTAGGGACCATAACTAGGGAAACTGAGTTCCTTAAAAAGCAGAGGGAATGGAGTTGCCAAAAGAGTTTCTAGGAGGATATGCTTGGAATTTGGGATTTTTGATTTGTATTTCTACAAACCCTGGGCAAGCTGCCCTACTAAAATTACCATTACATTGAATTTACGACCAAGTAATGGTACATTTCTCTCATTGAAGACAGATCTTCTCTATCTGTCTGGGCTCGAGCATGACCTGTGTGGGAAAACAATAAATCAGCACTCTCGCACAGCTCTTTTGTGTGCCTTGAGGGTAGAAGGGGGATGCCAAAGCAGTTAAGGTCAGCTTTGTGACTTGTGTCCCAGGAGGGCAGAAAAATCAGTTTGAGGATTTGCTAAAGGATCAACAAAATAATTGATAACCAGTGCCCTGGCATGATTCTGCAGTTGGAATGCCTTTGAAACCGTTCCCAAATGGCACAGGGATTAGGGAAGATTTTTGAACAGAGAATGAGTTATGTGACCTGGGGGGCATACTTTAACTCTGCCATCGACCTGGGTGTTGTTGTGAAGGACACTTAACCTCAGTGACCTCCTCGTCTGTAGAGCTAGAATGACGGCTGCAGCCCAGATGGAGCACATGAAGCATCAAGAGACTCCCCTAAAAGTGGCCAAGTATGTTTTGGGGCTTCCTCAAGTATTATTATTAAAATCAGAGAAACAAAAACAGACAAAAATAAAACCTGGTTTCAATCCTCAACTCCAGATTATAGGATACCAACAACTGGTATTCTTTGCTTGAATTTTCCAATGTTTCTTCACTTTCTGATTTCTGCCTAGAACAAACAATAATAATGATTGTAATATTTAATATGTATTATTTGAAACCTTGGCCCAGGCACTGGACTAAGCCTTTTTTCTGTATTTCATGTCATCTTCACCACCTGGTGGCTCAGATGATAAAAAAATCTTCCTCCGATGCAGGAGACCCAAGTTCGATCCCTGGGTGAGGAAGATTCCCTGGAGAAGATATTGGCTACCCACCCCTCTATTCTTGCCTGGAGAATTCAGCGGACAGAGGAGCCTGGTGGGCTACAGTCCATGGGCTCTCAAAGAGTCGGACACAACTGAGCCACTAACACTTTCGCCACCATCCCGTGAGGTGAGGATTTCTAGCTCTGTTTTGCAGATGAGAATCCTGTGGTTTATGGAATCCAGCCCAGTGATAGTATTAGGACGGGCACCCACATTGGACAGCTTCTAAAGTGCATGCTGCTGGGCACTAATTAGCTTTAACAATGGAAATAACAAATGATGGAGGAAGTCCTACCTTTAAAATTTTCAAATGTTAGATTGCAAGTTTGATACTATGAAGTTTAATAATAGGTTGTCTGTTATTGTCCAGTCACTCAGTCGTGTCTGACTGTTTGAGACCCCATTGACTGCAGAATGCCCGGCTTCCCTGTCCTTTACCATCTCCCGGAGCTTGCGCAAACTCATGTCCATTGAGGTGATGATGCCACCCAACCATCTCATCTTCTGTCTCCTCATCTACTTGTCCCCTTCTCCTCCTGCTTTCAGTCTTTCTCAGCATCAGGATCTTTTCCAATGAGTTAGTTCTTTGCATCGGATGGCCAAAGTATTGGAACTTCAACTTTAGCCTCAGTCCTTCCAATGCATATTCAGTGTTGATTTCCTTTAAGATTGACTGGTTTGATCTCCTTGCAGTCCAAGAAACTCTCAAGAGTCTTCTCCAAGACCAAAACTTCTCCAAGTTTTGTTCCTTAAAACTTCAACAGTTTGAAAGCATCAGTTCTTCTGTGCTCAACCTTCTTTATGGTCCAACTCTCACATGCATATATGACTACTAGAAAAACAATAGCTTTGACTAGACGGACCTTTGTTGGCAAAATAATGTCTCTGCTTTTTGATACACTGTCTAGGTTTGTCATAGCTTTTCTTCCAAGGAGCAAGCGTCTTTTCATTTCATGGGTGCAGTCAACATTGACAGTGATTTTGGAGGCCAAGAAAATAAAGTCTGTCACTGTTTCTATTGTTTTCCCATCTATCTGGCATAAAGTGACGGGGCCAGGTGCCACAATCTTAGTATTTTGAATGTTGAGTTTTAAGCTTTTTTTTTTTCCACTCAAGATTACTTGAGAGTACCCCTTTTCTATTACTGTCACTATCTATTCAATATCCACTAGAAATCCATTTAATAGCTATTGCTTTCTCACATAGAATTAACTGTATCTTCCTTTCTGTTCTTAGACTATTAAAAACGGAAGCATTTTCAAGATAAACACTTGACCTTCACTTTGTTCAGATCGCTGGCTCCATTCTTTTAAAATCTTACACATTTTATAGCTTCAAGTTATATCATAATATAATTTTTTTACATTATCAAGGATTTAATTATATGTTCCTTAAAACTTTATTCCCTTTGAGATCTTATATTTTATTCCAACCATTTCTTAATCTTGATTCCAGCTTGTGCTTCATCCAGCCCAGAGTTTCTCATGGCCTCCAGGCCTCCCTTTCTGCTCTAAACCTGACCTTCCCACATGCTAGATGTGTGAATAAAATACAAATAAAGTGCCAGTTAAACTCCCCTCTATATCTGGAGAGAGTATTTAGGTACACCCCACTGCAAAACCAAATCACTGAAGAAGAACTCAATTTCATGTCCTTTCACCAGGCAGATCTATGTTTTTAGGAAAAAATAACATAAGATTACACATTGGATGTTATTAATAGAAGTAAATTGCGAGCTCTTTGATTTCTAGTCATCTTGAATATCCTTCAATACCTGGCACTAACACTTTGGCTGTATTGGCAATCTATACATATTTGTTCGAATGAAAGAAGTAATATTTTTAACAGACTCCATGAAAGGTGATTATCTTCACTTCTGTTTTCTCTCCAATGTCTTCCAGAGTGCTGTCTCACCTATCTACGTACACCATGTGTCACATGTCAGGCATAGGGCTAGAAACTAGAGAAAAATGCACACACGTGTGATATCACCCTACCTGGGAACATACAGTTTAGTAGAAGGCAATGCATTTGAATAACTAAGCCCAGAAGGAGATGCTAGTTGCTGTGATGAAAGTGAGCATAGGCTATGATATAAGACAAGAGGGTATATTCAAGTCTACTTCTGAGAGTTCAGTGGGGTATCTAGTAGCATTGGGCCTGAATATACTCTGCACATCCTCCTAACCCAGTACCACCAACTAAGTCAACTCTGCAGAGATTAAAAACGTATTCTGAGGATTCCTGGTGGTCTAGTGGTTAAGAATCCACCTGGCAATGCAGGGACGTGAGTTCTGGTCCAGGAAGTCCCCACACGCCAAGTGGCAACTAAGCCCATGCACCACAACTAGTGAGCCCACGTGCCTGAAGCCTGTGCTCTGCAACAAGAGAAGCCACTGCAATGAGAAGCCCGTGCACCCCAATAAAGAGAAACCCCCACTTGTCGCAACTAGGGAAAGTCCACGCCCAGCGATGAAGATCCAGGTCAGCCAAAAATAAATAAATAAATCGTGGGAAAAAAAGTTGTTTTGAGATCTGAGAGTGGTAATGACCAGTAATAGTCAGTTTAGAATTGGCCAAGAGCATGAGGGTTTGAAATAAATAAGTAAAACCTTTCCTTAGAGTTGTCTTGAATATTCTTACTGCAAGCTACTTTTCTGGGCTGTATACCGAATCTGTGTGTCAGTTCATTTGTGCCTCCTTGACGACTGAAGTCAAGGTCTGACGCTTGGCAGAAATAATTCGAGCAGCATGCCACTCACTCTACTCTCTGCTGCCACAGTGATTCTAGTCCTTGTGCAAATCTACCCTAAGCAACTAGGGACCATAACTAGGGAAACTGAGTTCCTTAAAAAGCAGAGGGAATGGAGTTGCCAAAAGAGTTTCTAGGAGGATATGCTTGGAATTTGGGATTTTTGATTTGTATTTCTACAAACCCTGGGCAAGCTGCCCTACTAAAATTACCATTACATTGAATTTACGACCAAGTAATGGTACATTTCTCTCATTGAAGACAGATCTTCTCTATCTGTCTGGGCTCGAGCATGACCTGTGTGGGAAAACAATAAATCAGCACTCTCGCACAGCTCTTTTGTGTGCCTTGAGGGTAGAAGGGGGATGCCAAAGCAGTTAAGGTCAGCTTTGTGACTTGTGTCCCAGGAGGGCAGAAAAATCAGTTTGAGGATTTGCTAAAGGATCAACAAAATAATTGATAACCAGTGCCCTGGCATGATTCTGCAGTTGGAATGCCTTTGAAACCGTTCCCAAATGGCACAGGGATTAGGGAAGATTTTTGAACAGAGAATGAGTTATGTGACCTGGGGGGCATACTTTAACTCTGCCATCGACCTGGGTGTTGTTGTGAAGGACACTTAACCTCAGTGACCTCCTCGTCTGTAGAGCTAGAATGACGGCTGCAGCCCAGATGGAGCACATGAAGCATCAAGAGACTCCCCTAAAAGTGGCCAAGTATGTTTTGGGGCTTCCTCAAGTATTATTATTAAAATCAGAGAAACAAAAACAGACAAAAATAAAACCTGGTTTCAATCCTCAACTCCAGATTATAGGATACCAACAACTGGTATTCTTTGCTTGAATTTTCCAATGTTTCTTCACTTTCTGATTTCTGCCTAGAACAAACAATAATAATGATTGTAATATTTAATATGTATTATTTGAAACCTTGGCCCAGGCACTGGACTAAGCCTTTTTTCTGTATTTCATGTCATCTTCACCACCTGGTGGCTCAGATGATAAAAAAATCTTCCTCCGATGCAGGAGACCCAAGTTCGATCCCTGGGTGAGGAAGATTCCCTGGAGAAGATATTGGCTACCCACCCCTCTATTCTTGCCTGGAGAATTCAGCGGACAGAGGAGCCTGGTGGGCTACAGTCCATGGGCTCTCAAAGAGTCGGACACAACTGAGCCACTAACACTTTCGCCACCATCCCGTGAGGTGAGGATTTCTAGCTCTGTTTTGCAGATGAGAATCCTGTGGTTTATGGAATCCAGCCCAGTGATAGTATTAGGACGGGCACCCACATTGGACAGCTTCTAAAGTGCATGCTGCTGGGCACTAATTAGCTTTAACAATGGAAATAACAAATGATGGAGGAAGTCCTACCTTTAAAATTTTCAAATGTTAGATTGCAAGTTTGATACTATGAAGTTTAATAACAGGTTGTCTGTTATTGTCCAGTCACTCAGTCGTGTCTGTTTGAGACCCCATTGACTGCAGAATGCCCGGCTTCCCTGTCCTTTACCATCTCCCGGAGCTTGCGCAAACTCATGTCCATTGAGGTGATGATGCCACCCAACCATCTCATCTTCTGTCTCCTCATCTACTTGTCCCCTTCTCCTCCTGCTTTCAGTCTTTCTCAGCATCAGGATCTTTTCCAATGAGTTAGTTCTTTGCATCGGATGGCCAAAGTATTGGAACTTCAACTTTAGCCTCAGTCCTTCCAATGCATATTCAGTGTTGATTTCCTTTAAGATTGACTGGTTTGATCTCCTTGCAGTCCAAGAAACTCTCAAGAGTCTTCTCCAAGACCAAAACTTCTCCAAGTTTTGTTCCTTAAAACTTCAACAGTTTGAAAGCATCAGTTCTTCTGTGCTCAACCTTCTTTATGGTCCAACTCTCACATGCATATATGACTACTAGAAAAACAATAGCTTTGACTAGACGGACCTTTGTTGGCAAAATAATGTCTCTGCTTTTTGATACACTGTCTAGGTTTGTCATAGCTTTTCTTCCAAGGAGCAAGCGTCTTTTCATTTCATGGGTGCAGTCAACATTGACAGTGATTTTGGAGGCCAAGAAAATAAAGTCTGTCACTGTTTCTATTGTTTTCCCATCTATCTGGCATAAAGTGACGGGGCCAGGTGCCACAATCTTAGTATTTTGAATGTTGAGTTTTAAGCTTTTTTTTTTTCCACTCAAGATTACTTGAGAGTACCCCTTTTCTATTACTGTCACTATCTATTCAATATCCACTAGAAATCCATTTAATAGCTATTGCTTTCTCACATGGAATTAACTGTATCTTCCTTTCTGTTCTTAGACTATTAAAAACGGAAGCATTTTCAAGATAAACACTTGACCTTCACTTTGTTCAGATCGCTGGCTCCATTCTTTTAAAATCTTACACATTTTATAGCTTCAAGTTATATCATAATATAATTTTTTTACATTATCAAGGATTTAATTATATGTTCCTTAAAACTTTATTCCCTTTGAGATCTTATATTTTATTCCAACCATTTCTGAAATAAATTATTATAAACTTTGCATGACTCAGGGTCCTCTGGAGAATTCATGCTTTTAAGCTTACTGTAGCTATACAAAATAAATCCAGGCTTCTGTGCATTGTAGCTTTTGGCTCTGTATTTTAGCTTTCTCTCCTCCCATCATTGTAAACTGTTATTCCACATGCTGGCCTCGCTGCTTATAATATATCTTACTTTATAAATAATTGTCTGGATAAAGACCTGAAGGAAGATGCGTGTTTTTACTGTGGAGGAAAGTTCATTGGCTTTGTGACATGTATTTTCATATTATCATTTAGTTTACCTCTAAGTTCATAACAGTCTCCACAATGGTTATGTCTGACCAAAGTCATAAGTTGAATGTGAATGCAAGTTAGATTGCTTTTTACAAGTCATACATACATATATGGAAATATAAGTCATACGGATGATGATGTAGGTAGAGATATATAGATGGCATGCATGGGTAGTTTAGTTTAGACTGTTTGCTGACCAGACATGATACTGTGAGAGCCATGACAATAAAGGTTTTATCTAAACTGGAGACTGATTTTTAAAAGTTTGATTTGAGCCCAGAATTCAAGTTTAAACTTTACTTACCACCATGCTTATTTATACTACAATGCTTTACACAGAAAAGTCACTCAATAAGTGCCAACTAAAGAAAATCATGCAAAAAGGAATTCAATGCTAAAATGTAGAATTATTTGCTTATATCCTTTTACTTCCCAGATTCATATATGCTCCTCTTTGAGCTTAACAGAGTTTGCAAAATAACTTACATGTGTTAAAACTCTCTCTTTAAAAGCATAACTTAAGAGAATGAAAATAAGCCATAGAGTAAAATAAAAAATTCACAAATTATATATACAACAAATAACTGTTATCAAGAGTATACATAAATTTGAAAACCACTCAAAATTCAATAATAAAAAATTGTACAGAAGATTTGGACAGATGTTTTACCTAAGAAGATACACTGATGGGAGATAAGCACATGAAAAGATTTTAAACAACATTAGGTTAGAGAAATGTGAATTTAATTAGAATGGATAAAATTAAAAAGAATGACCATACAAAGTGTTGGTGAGAATATAGAAGAAATGGAGCTTTCATATATTCATATAAGATTCATACCTGAATGTTCCCAGCAAATTTATTCAAAATAGCTAAAATCTAGAAACAATTCAAGCATCCATCATCAGGAGAATGGATAAATAGATTATAGTATATCTACATGGGGAAGCACTGCTCAGTAACTAAAAGGAATGAACAATTGATGCATGAACAACAAGGCTGTATCTCAAAAGAGTTATGCTGAGTTAAAGAGGCCAGAAAAAGGAAAGTCCATACTGTATGATTCCATTTATATGAAATTTTGGAAAATGTAAACTCATCTATAGTAACAGAAAACAGCTAACTCAATAGTTGCCTGGTAGCTGGGGTGAGTAAAGATGGAAAGGGTGCTTACCAAGGACAACAAGGAGATTGTAGGGACGAGGGGCGTGTTCACTATTCTGACCATGGCGGTGGTTTCATGGGTGTATGTCAAAAATTCTCCGTTTGCATACTTTAAATTTATGCAATTTATGATTTGTCAGTCACACCTCAATAAAGCTATGTGTGTGCTCCCCTGGGGGCTCAGATAGTAGAGAATCTTTCTGAAACGCGAGAGACCTGGACCTGATCCGTGGGTTGGGAAGATCCCCTGGAGAAGGAAATGGCAACCCACTCCAGTATTCCTGCCTGGAGAATCTCACGGGCAGAGGAGCCTGCCGGGCTACAGTACATGAAGTTGCAAAGAGTCAGACACGACTGAGCAACTAACAAAGCTATGCATGCGTGAGTGCTAAGTCGCTTCAGTCATGTCTGACTCTTTGCGACCCTGTGGGCTATAGCCTGCCAGGCTTCACTGTCCATGGGATTCTCCAGGCAGGAATACTGGAGCGGGTTGCCACGCCCTCCTCCAGGGGATCTTCCCACCCCAGGGATGGAACCCAAGTCTCTGTCTCTTATGCCTCCTGCATTGGCAGGTGGGTTCTTTACCACTAGTGCCACCTGGGAAGCCCCCAATAAAGCTATTGCAAAGGGCAAAAAGAAGAAAGAACATAGCAAACAAAAGAAAGGGACTAAAAACAGATTCAGAGGGCTTCCCCAGTGGCTCAGTGGTGGAGAATCTGCCTGTCAGTGCCAGAGACACAGGTTCAATCCCTGTGTCTGGGAAGATTCCACATTTTGCGAAGCAACTTAAGCCCATGCACTACAACTATTGAGCCAGCACTCTAGAGCCTGAGAGCCATGACTGTTGGCCCTCTGCCCCCTGGAGCCCATGCTTCTCGACAAGAGGCGCCACCACCATGAGAAGCCTGCGCACCACAGCTAGAGTGTGGCCCTGCGCACCACAGCTAGAGAAAAGTCTGTGTAGCAATGAAGACCCAGCACAGCCATAAATAAATAAGACTTTTTAAAAAATCAGAATCAAAGTTTAGATCTGAAAGAAATTTAACAAATCAACCCATCTATTTATTCATTTTATAGATGAGGCATATTTGAGAGCAAGACAATGGTTACTCAATAAGTAGACTCAATTAGGGACACCAAAAGGACAAAAGATAAGCAAATTTGACAACTGGTCATTTTTTTTCTTTTTTTTTTTAAAGGCATCAAGTAATCAGATTGGGGAGAATCAGAATGTTATTGTATTTGATGACAGTTACATCTGGGGTCATGTGTTCATGATATGCTCAATGTTTAGGGCTTCCAAGCATCTTAATCTTGCCATAGATTCAGAAATGTCAAATGACTGCACTGTTCTCATAGTAGGTGGCAGAGCAACAACTTGTGCCTTTAAACTCTCGTCTAAGGGCTTTGTCTTTTAGAGAAGGTTCATAGAGCTGGAAGAGAGGTCTGTATCAGAAGAATTAGCAGTCACATGACTTAATAACCCCTAACCAGAAGCAAATCAATGTATTTGCATCTCACATGCCAGAAACACCTCTGCAGAAACTTCCACTGGTGTTAGTGTACTTGTTCCCTGTCTCACCTTGGGTTTTACCTGCTGTGGATTCCTGTCCAGAGAAGCCAGGCAAAGAGCAAGAAAACTTTTCATGAGGGGGAAAGAGAAACATATCTACAGCCTCCAAAGGGATGACTGACAGCATAACAGGTAAGTTATAGGGAAGTTCTAGTAGAAGAATCTATTAGCCTCTTCTCACAGCTGGAGGACTTACCAGGTGTTCTAGGTTTCAATCACTGCATAACAAGTCACCCCAAAACTTAGTAACTTAAATAACAATCACTTATTTGGCATAAAGAGTCTGCACTTTGCACTTTAGGCAGGTCTTGAGGGGAACAGCTCATCTCTACTCCACGTGGCCTGACTGGGGTTGAATGGTCCACCTCCAACAAAGCTGATTGATGCTGCCTATCAGTTTCTCTTCATGTGGATCTCTCCATGGGGGAGGCTTGCTGCTGCTGCTGCTGCTGCTGCTAAGTCACTTCAGTCGTGTCCGACTCTGTGTGACCCCACAGACGGCAGCCCACCAGGCTCCCCCATCCCTAGGATTCTCCAGGCAAGAACACTAAAGTGGGTTGCCATTTCCTTCTCCATGCA
This sequence comes from Oreotragus oreotragus, assembly GCA_006410675.1. Classification (NCBI taxonomy): domain Eukaryota; kingdom Metazoa; phylum Chordata; class Mammalia; order Artiodactyla; family Bovidae; genus Oreotragus; species Oreotragus oreotragus. The sequence goes on along the minus strand of SJYX01023380.1, from coordinate 140,021 downwards.
TGAAAGTGAAAAGTGAAAGGGAAGTCTCTCAGTCGTGTCCAACTCTTCGCAACCACATGGATTGCAGCCTACCAGGCTCCTCCGTCCATGGGATTTGCCAGGCAATAGTACTAGAGTGGGGTGTCATCACCTTCTTTCTTAAAACATGGAGACTGGCTCCTAAGAGCAAGCATCCCAAGAGATAGGAAGCAAAAGCAACTAATTTCTTAAGATCTGGATCTTACTGTTGTAGCCACGTGTTCCAGGAAACAAACTCACTTAAAGGACAGTGCAGATAGTGGAGTGCAATTTATTACACCGGCAGGCTGAAGGCAGAGTCTCCTCTTAGCCAAGGACCCCAACCAGCATTTGTGAAAATCTTTTATACTCCATGTGTACATGTACAAACCCACCACCCCAAATTCCTTGAGACTTGCATAAACCAAGGAAAATACAATCCCAATAACCCCATCATTCACATGCTGTGTGCTCATGTGCTCAAACAGTCAAACAATTAGCCAATAATCAATAAGCTCAAGGTTACACTCCGATAGATACAGAAAAATGTATGGCCTCAGAGGTTAGAATGTCTGCCTCCAATGTGGGAGACCCGGGTTCGATCCCTGGGTCGGGAAGATCCCCTGGAGAAGGAAATGGCAATCCACTCCAGTATTCTTGCCTGGAGAATCCCATGGACGGAGAAGCCTAATAGGTTATAGTCCATGGGGTCGCAAAGAGTCGGACACGACTGAGCGACTTCACCTCACCTGTCTGGAGGAAGAGGTGATTAGTGTATGTTTTCTCTTAGGTGATGAGTAACCTAGATATGATTGTCAATGTTCCCCTGTCTGGAGGGAGTCTTATCCTTCTGTTGTTATTTTCATAGGCACTAAACACAGAGTTCAAAGTCCATTGGAAAGCTAGCCAAGCATGATCAGCATGAACAGGCCTAAGATGGAGTCCAGGCCCTATGAATTCCTTCTTCATTCCCCCCTCTTGATGCTCTTAACTCATATTATGAGCATCATTCATAGGGATATATTGCACCCTGGCTCTCTGACTGCCAATTTGGGAGAATGACATCAACCTTTGGGTTACAATTCATAATACATTGTAAAATTCAGGGTCCACAAAGCAGAACTATCAAGGCAACTATAACAGTGGTAAATATAGTTTTCCACCAATCACCCTTCACCCAAGACAGGGCTGAAGTCCAGAAAGGAATGTTTTCATTTGACATTGCTTTTACCTGGTTTTTCATGTCATCTAAAGCAGTCGATACATTGCCAGATAAGGAAGGAATGTATACACAACATTCAACCTTAATTATAGCAGAGGTCCCTCCTTGAGCATCTGTATGTCCAAAGCCATTCTATTATGAATTACTGCTTTTCTCATTTGGATTTGCTCTTAATTTAAGGCTTGGATGGCTTTTGTTCTATCTAGGAGGGCATGTTTTGTGAAATTAGTCAAGGCCTCTACTTTAATCATATCTGTTGTCCCTATAGAGGGTATGAATAAGGCAGCAATATACTCATACCATTGAAACACGGATCTTGTCCACCTAGCATGTAAACAAGGTAGATTTACCGGGGGCTTGTTGTAGGTTAGGCTTTTGTTACACTGGCATTTAGATCAAATGTAACCCATGACCCGAGTCTATTGACTGCAGGTCTTGCACCAAGAGAGCAAGGAGAGGTTATGATTGACAAGAGAGAGGAAGGGCTCTTTTTGTCATCCCAGAAAAGAGCAGAGTGGTTTAAAAATCTCCTTGGCAGAGCGGTGACACCCACCAAGGAAGTCCATCCATCACCGACAGAGGCACAGCCCTACAGCAGTTGAAAGTGTTGTGGAGGTCTGCGTAGGAATGTGCCCATGAGATGAAAACATTGTCCTGAGCTGAAATGGAAGTTACATTCAAAATCACGTTGATGAGTCCAAGCAGCAGGAGCTGACTGTGCGGCTTCCTGAAGGGGCTCGTCCAGGATCATCTTTTCCTTCTTGAGGGTGGTCTTAGTCTCTTGAGGGTCAGAGGGGTCCTTCTGTGCAGTCCATTAAGCATTTTTTAAGTGTTGTGGAGGTCTGCGTAGGAATGTGCCCATGAGATGAAAACATTGTCCTGAGCTGAAATGGAAGTTACATTCAAAATCACGTTGATGAGTCCAAGCAGCAGGAGCTGACTGTGCGGCTTCCTGAAGGGGCTCGTCCAGGATCATCTTTTCCTTCTTGAGGGTGGTCTTAGTCTCTTGAGGGTCAGAGGGGTCCTTCTGTGCAGTCCATTAAGCATTTTTTGGGGGGTCTGCATGGTATGTTCTCTTCACCCTCGTATGATGGACAATACCTGCAACTTTAACTGCAGTAGGGGTAGTTAGAATAACACAAGGGCCCTTTCACCAAAGGGCTAGCAAATCATGTTTCCAGTCTTTGACTCATACTTGGTCACCAAGAGTAAACTCATGAATCTGTTCCCCAAGGGGGAATGGCACCCCTTCTTGTACAAACTTAGTTACCCGATTTATTGCCTTACCCAGTTCCATCTGCTGTGAAATCCTATCCCCCCTTATCTGAGACAAATTTGTTGACACCTGTTTTATTACGGGAGGGGGCCTCCCATACACAATTTCGTATGGAGAGTAGTCTTGGGACCGTAGGGTCATCCTGAGTCCGAGCAGAGCCGTTGGAAGCAAGTCCACCCAGGAGCAGTCAGTCTCTATGATCCACTTGCAGAGTCTCTTTAATGTCCAGTTGGTTCATTCCACCATCTCAGAACTCTGGGCCTATATGTAGTGTGCAGTTTCCATTTGATGTTTAAAGTTTTTCTTACTTGTTGTACTAAATCAGCTACAAAAGCCAGGTCATTGTCTGAACCAATGATGGGAACTATTTCCCTAAGCAGGCACCGGCTACTCCTGATGCTCTTTCAGTCCAGGTAGGAAAAGCTTCTACCCATCCCGAGAATGTACATACCATGACCAGCAGGTAACGGTAGTGTCGGTGAGGTTTCATTTCAGTGAAGTCCAATGTGCCTTTCAGCTAAATAGCCGGAGGTTTTTGTCTAAATACCCGAGAGGCAGCATCAACCTGTGAGCAGGCAGCATGGCCTAGGTGGGTCGCTTGGTGTGCTTGGCTTACCAGAGTGTGTGCCAACTCCTCCAGTACTGATAATGTGCCACTTGGCAATTCCCACCATCCCTTTTCAGTCTTGATGTCCCCTTCCACTCTGGCTAACCTGACAGCCGTTGTCCTTGTTTTATCAGGCTAGTGCCATCAGTATATAGGACCAACTAGGATCTGGAACCTTGTGTCCTTCTTTAAAACAAACCCCAGATACCTTACCTCCTCCTTGCAGATCTGTGCCTTCTTCTTTGACACCCCGTAACCTGCTTCCATCAGCAGCTGGAGC
>SJYX01023380.1:119431-131086 GCA_006410675.1 Oreotragus oreotragus | reverse complement strand
AAAAAAAAAAAAAAGACCCTGAAGTCACTGTGTTTAATCCAATCTTCATTTTCACTAAACATGCCCTCAACCTATCACACCTAATAGGTGCTGGGACTTTATCTGTATTATCCCATTTAGCCCTCCTCCAAATATTCCCCTTTTGAAGGTAAAAACACTAATTGAACCTCAGAGAGTTTAGGAACTTCCCCAAGACTTGCAAAGCCCAGAGGTGATACAGCCAGGTTTCTAAAACAGTACTGTCTGGCTTCAAAGACTATTCTCATTTTCCTTTTCCACTAATCCCTCTACAAGCCTTAGAAGTGAATTTTTCCTCCAAATATTCCCCTTTTGAAGGTAAAAACACTAATTGAACCTCAGAGAGTTTAGGAACTTCCCCAAGACTTGCAAAGCCCAGAGGTGATACAGCCAGGTTTCTAAAACAGTACTGTCTGGCTTCAAAGACTATTCTCATTTTCCTTTTCCACTAATCCCTCTACAAGCCTTAGAAGTGAATTTGTAGACTCTCAGAGATCAGTCAATATTTTTAAACACCTTCTAGGCCACACAGTAGTTTGATATTTTCCACTAGAATGCAGGCTCTTGCCCTCAGTCATGTTCAACTCTTGGTGACCCTTTGGACTGTAGCCCACCAGGCTTCTCAGTCCCTGGGTTTATCTAGGCAAGCATACTGGGGTGGGTTGCCATTTCCTTCTCAGGATGTAACTACCTGAAACAGACTACTTCCAAATGAGAGACAGGGGCTAGGATACCAAGCAAAAACAGACATCCTGCCTTCTTCACATTTACCCTAAGCAAACCACATTGCACTCTATCACAAAGGGATATTTTATCAATAAGAGTTTTAAAAAGAGCTTCAAAAAAATCCACCACCATTAGCAAATGTAGTGCTTTGATTCAACCATCTTCTCACAAAAATAAACCACAGTTATCTGTGGAGAACATGAGGCAGATCAGAAAGCGATTAGATAATAATGCACATATGTCATAAAAATAAGCAAAGCTGAAATTAATAAAGGTGATTTAGGTCCCAGGATTCTTTTTTGATTAACATTTATATTTTAAAGTTTACAGAGGTTATCTGTCATATCCAACTCTTTTTGACCCATGGACTGCAGCACACCAGGCTTCCCTGTCCTTCACCATTTCCTGGAATCTGCTCAAACGCATCTCCATTGAGTCAGTGATGCTATCCAACCATCTATTCTGCCACCCCTTCTCCTTCTGCCATCAATCTTTCCGAGTACCAGGGTCTTTTCCAATGAGTCAACTCTGCATCAGGTGGCCAAAGTATTGGAACTTCAGCTTTAGCATCAGTCCATCCAAACAATATTCAGGTTAATTTCCTTTAGGATTGACTAGTTTGATTTCCCTGCTGCCCAAGGAACTCTCAAGAGTATTCTCTAGCGCCACAGTTTGAAAACATCAATTATTCAGCACTCAGCCTTCTTTGTGGTCCAACTCTTACATCCATACATGACTACTGGTAAGACCATAGCTTTGACTATACAGACCTTTATTCAGTAAAGGGATATCTTTGCTTCTCAATACACTATCTAGATTTATCATAGTTTTCTTCCAAGGAGCAAGCGTCATTTAGTTTCAAATCACCAAGTCTAGGATGATATATTGTTGTTGTTCAGTCACTAAGTCATGTCCAACTCTTTTGCAACCTCATGGACTGTAGCCCACCAGGCAAGAATACTGGAGTGTGTTGCCACTTCTTCTCCAGGGGATCTTCCTGAACAGGAGTCAAACCTGTGTCTCCTGCATTGGCGGGTGGATTCTTGACCACTGAGCCACCAGGGAAGCCCAGGATGACATATGTGTGTGTTAGTCATTCAGTTGTGTCCAACTCTTTGTGACCCCATTGGCTGTAGCCCACCAGGCTTCTCTGTCCATAGAATTCTCCGGGCAAGAATACTGGAGTAGGTTGCCATTCCCTTCTCCAAAGGATCTTCCCAACCCAGGGAACAAACCCAGGTTTCCCACGTTGCAGGCGGATTTTTTATCTTCTGAGCCACCAGTGATCCGAGGATGATTTATAGATGGTGCTAAATGTTTATCTGTTCAACAAATTTTATTGAGTACTGGCTATGTTCTAACCATTGTTTTTGACACTAGGGATGCAGCACTAAATTAACCCTCAAGAAGCTCACATTCTAGTAAGGGAGAGAAACAAAAACCAAATAGACAAATGTTTATATAATGAGTGCTATAAAGGAAACAAACTGGATACTGAGAAAGAAAATAAAAGGACTTGAGGGCTTGAGAAGATTAGGCTGTCTTGGATGTGGGGATCATGGAAGACATATCTAAAGAGGCAGCATTAGAACTGAGACATGAAGGATGAGAAGACGCCAGCACTGCAAATTTCCAAGACAGAGCTTCTAGGCAGAGGGAATGGCAAAGACAAAGCTTACGTGGAAAGAGAAGTTGGTGTATTCAAGAAAAGAAAGATGTCAATGTAGCCAGATAGACCGAGTGGAAGAAAGTGGCTCAAAATGAAGTTGCAGAAGTAGTCAAAGCTAGATCATTCAGGGCCTTCTAGGCCATGGAGAGGAGTTAGATTTTTACTTTAAGGGTAATGGGAAGATATTGAATATTCATGATTAGGGCAGTCAAATCCCTGTTCATGATCATTCTCAAAGCAAGGTAATTCCAGAAGAACATCTACTTCTCCTTTATTGACTATGCTAAAGCCTTTGCCTATATAATCACAACACACAGTGGAAAAGTCTTAAAGAGATGAGAATAGCAGACCACCTGACCTGCCTCCTGAGAAATCTGTATGCAGGTCAAGAAGGAACAGCTAGAACCAGACATGGAACAACAGTCTGGTTCCAAATTGGAAAAGGAGCATGTCAAGGCTGTATATCGTCACCCTGCTTATTTAATTTATATGCAGAGTACATCATGAAAAATGCCAGGCTAGATGAAACACAAACTGGAATCAAGACTTCTGGGAGAAATACCAATAACCTCAGATAAGCAGAGGACACCACCCTTATGGCTGAAAGTGAAGAGGAACTAAAGAGCCTGTTGATGAAAATGAAAGAGGAGAGTGAAAAAAATCTGGCTTAAAACTTAGCATTCAAAAAACTAAGATCATGGAATCCAGTCCCATTACTTCATGGCAAATAGATGGAGAAACAATGCAAGCAGTGACAGACTTTATTTTCTTGGGCTTAAAAATCACTGCAGATAGTGACTGCAGCCATGAAATGAAAAGACGCTTGCTGCTTGGAAGAAAAGCTATGACAACCCTAGACAGTGTATTAAAAAGCAGAGACATTACTTTGCCGACAAAGATCCGTCTAGTCAAAGATATGGTTTTTCCAGTGATCACGTAGGTATGTGAGAACTGGACCATAAGGAAGACTGAGCACCAAAGAATTTATGCTTTTGAACTGTGGTGATGGAGAAGACACTTGAGAGTCCCTTGGACTGCAAGGAGATCAAACCAGTCAATCCTAAAGGAAACTACCCAAGTATTCATTGGAAGGACTAACGTTGAAACTGAAGCTCCAATACTTTGGCCACTTGATGTAGAGAGCCAACTCATTGGAAAAGACCCTGGTGCTGGGAAAGATTGGGGGCAGAAGAAGAAGGGAGTGACAGAGGATGAGAGGGTTAGATAGCATCACTGACTCACTGGACATGAGTTTGCATAAACTCCAGGAGATGGTGGAGGACAGGGAAGCCTGGCTTACTGCAGTCCATGGGATCACAGAGTCAGACACGACTGAGTGAGTGAACAGCAACAATAACAAATTGCACATATGTTTTTAGAGCGTAATTTGACTTAGATTTTGACTTTGGCTGCTGGGTGGATGATGCAGTCTACAGTTTTCTGGTTTTCATAGAAGTCCAGACAAATGACAGTGACAGCCTGGGTAACAATAGTGATGACAATAATGGAATAGAGAGTGTATTTTATAACTGTTTTGGAATCATAGTGGTTACTGTTGGATTGGGTGTGTGAAGTGAAAGAGAGAAAATAAGGATAACTCTTGGGCTTCGGGCTTGACCAGCTGGCTGGACAGTGGTACCATTTACTGTGATGGGTATAGGGTAGGACAGGAAGAAGTTGGAGAAACTCAAAAATTCCATTACGTACATGTGAAGTTTGTCTTTTGGATGTCCATCTGTTGATATGAATGAATACTTGTTAAATCAATAAATGTTGTTCTGCTTCCACCTAGGATGGAGAAGCTACCAAAAAAAAAAAAAAGCCACTATCACCGAAATAGGAAAAATTGATAGTCTATACTCTATTTTTAAGTCCAAATACCCATAATATTTGAATTCCAGGTCATCAGACAGGCTTAGAGGGAAACATTTCTTTGGGCAGAGTATGACCTGAGCAGTTTAAGGCTCCCGGTGTCCAGGAGCTCTTTTCCAACTAAATTTTTATTTGAAGTTAATGCAGTTTGCAAAAAGAATGCATTCTATTTTTTATATTTGTTTCAAAAAAAGTGAAAAACCATGTCCATGTGTTTGTGTGTGTGTAAAACATATCCTTATCATGGCTTCATTTAAGAAAATATTTATGGAGAATCTCCTGTGTACTGCTGTCTTAAACCCAAGCTATCATTATTTCTCATGAAGACACAGCAGTGGTTTCTCTGCTTAAATTCTTGCACCCTATGGTCCATTCTCCTTGCCTTACACACAGTAGATCTGTTTAAATTCCAAGATGATCAAGATTTGGACAAATTTGCTTCATCTATCTGTTCCCCCTCCTAACCCACAACCTTTGGAGTATTTTAATGCCAATCTCAGACATCATCATTTCATGTCTGTATATTTTATTATGTATTTCTAAAAAATACCGATTTTAAACATAATGATAATGCTATTATCTTTTCTTCACAATGAACATCAATTCTATGGTATCCTCTAGTATCTAGGCCATATGCAAATTTTCCCACTTGATTAAGAAACGTCTTGTTACTACTGGTGTGTTTGAATCAAGAGACAAACAAGGTCTGCAAATTACCTGGTGTAATTGTATCTCTTAGGTCTCTAACTGTTGAGTACTCTCTCCTTTTATTTATTTCTGCCATTCCATTGACTTGTTGCAGAAGCTGGGTCAGCTGTCCAACAAATGTCCCAGAAACAATGTGGTTTTCTGGATTTGTCTGTTTGCTTCCAATAATCTAGACTCTTAAATAACCTACATTGCCTTAGAGAAGGACAGATGCTACAAAACAATCAGTCTTGAGTTCATCAATGATCTGAGATTACAAAGTAATCAGGTGAACTAAATACTAAAGGGCAAAAGGCAACTCAAAGAAAACATAGAATACTCCGTGTTCCACCTCCGAGTGAATGTGGAAGGAAAAGGGGGCAGCCGTAGGAGTGTATAAGGAGAATACAACTAAAATTTTAACACGCTGTTAAAGCACTCCTGTGGACTAGTATGAAAGTATAGAATCCTCAGGAGCCACAGGCACAAGAGGGTCTGCACCCACTCACCAGTTACTTTCCACAGGCTTCTGCTGGATATTTACAAGAAAGCCTAGGACAGTCCAGTGGTTAAGAATTCGCCTGTCAATGCAGGGGACACAGGTTCGATCCATGGTCCATGAAGATTGCACATGCCTTGGGGCAAGTAAGCCCCAGGAGTTGCGACTACTGAAGCCTGCGCTCCCTAGAGTCTGTGCTCCACAACTAGAGAAGCCACTGCAATAAGAAGTCCTCACATCACAACTAGAGAAAGCCCACATGCGGCAACAAAGACCCAGCACAAACAAAAATACACAAGCAAAAATAAGAAACAAGGAAGCCTAGGGCCAGTTAGGACATTGGAACACCCTTCTTGGTGGCACAAGTGTCCAGGGCCTGGTAAACTCTGAAAGTAATACAAGAACACTTATAGAATATTGTCTCACTCTGGGCTCTGCATGAGTTCAGGATGATAAACAGTTGCCACTGCCCACAGCCCAGAATCTTCTTGATAGGAGGCAAAGATCTATCTGCCTTGAGGGTAGTCAAAAGAACCTGTTCATATCCAAGATATGACTGTGCTTTTACATGGAGTAAAATGCATCATGTCCTAAGGGAGAATCAAGAAGCATTGTCATGTCCCTATTCCAGGGCAAAAGTTGGCTGCCTCTGGATGAATGGCAGAAACCTTGCTTCTGCCCAAGACCCTACACCGATACAAAGCAGAGCTTGCTACTGCTCAAGGAGTAGTAAATTCATAATTAATTAAAAGATAGAGTTCACCTTCACATGAGTAAACTGACCTGAAGAGAGTCAAAGATGGCTAGCTGGTCACAGGAGAGAAATAGAAGTGATGAAAAAGCCTGGGATATGAGGCTCCGGAGCACAGTCTCTGCCTAAGACTATCCTAAGGACAGATGCTATAAAATAGTCTGTCTTGAGTTCAACAGTGAGCTGAGATTACAAGGTGATCAGGTGAACTAAATTCTAAAGGGCAAAAGGCAGCTCAAAGGAAACAAAGGAGGCTGGAGCAGGACAAGTTTAAAAAAAAACAACCACCCCAGCATGAGCCTTGCACAGAGTAATAAGCAATAGAAGGCTAAGGCTGGGGAAAGGACAAGAACATGGAGAGAAATCTCTTCTATGACAAGGGCACTAGTGATTGCTAAAAGCTGAGGATAAGAGAAGAAAAGTCTAGAAAATCCCTCTAGTATTCCAGGCCTCACACTAAGAACAAGGTTCTTAGTAGTTCACCACTGGAGGAATTTGAAGCCTAGAGTTCACTGAAGTTAACCACAACCTAGCAACAACAACAGCAAATCCAGACCCAGCTCAGCTACAGATGAGATAGCCTCAACTCCCTGAAGAATCATGACCTAATAGAAAAAGAAGCATGCCTAGTTCTGGGCATAAACATTACTTAGCCTAGTGTCTAATGTTCTTTTATACACATTATCTGGCATGTAAATAAAATTATGATAAACATAAAAAGCAAGAACAAAACAACCCATTGTCAAGAGAAAAAACAGACTCAGGACTTGGCATAGATGTTGAAACTAACAGACAAGGACTTCAAAATAACTGTAATTAATGTGTTAAAGGATTTAGTGGGAAAAGTATAATACATGAATGAAGAGATGGAGAACTTAAACAGAGAGACGCATGTATTTCCTAGGGGTTCTGGAACAAATTACCACAAGTTGGGTGGCTTAAAGCAAGAGCAAAGGATTCTTGTGCAGTTCTGCAGGCCTGAAAGCTGAAATCAAAGTATCAGCTCTTTCTGGAGGCTCTCAGAAAGACCTTTTCTGTTTCTTCTGGCTTCTGGTGACCATCAGCATTCCTTTGCTTCCTTGACTTGAGGCCACATCACTCCAATCGCTGGCTCCATCTTCACAGTCTTTTCTTTTGTGTGTCTGTGTCATCTTCTTCTCATAAAGACACTTGTAACTGTGTTTAGGGCCCACTCAGGTATTCCAGAATGATCTCACCTCAACAAAATGACATCTGCAGATAAGATTTTCCCAAGTAAGAAAAAATTCACAGGTTCCAGGAATTTTGACATGGACATATCATTGGTGATGGAGGGGCAGCATTCAACCCACTAAAGATAAAAATCATGTAAGAGAATAAGGCATAATCTTGGGTAGACAGTTTTCAAGGAGGGAACTACCAGCTGTGAATGATCAATAGTAAATATTTGCAGTATCTAGGGAAATGGATGCTTGATTCTGAAGGACGGCCAAGTCTCTGGATGGTACAACACAAGCATTTTGCATGAAATGTGACACCCTAATGGGGATACTGGCTTGTGTGTGACTTCTTAGACTGAAGAAAATGAAAAAAGGGCTAATTTAACACAGAGAGATTGTGTTCTGGGTGTCAGAAAATGAATAGCTTGGTTTGAGTCTAGGGTAAGAGAATCCAGTGAAGCATCTTTAGAACTTTGTTGTATCCTAACAACAGCTAGAACTGGACGTGGAACAACAGACTGGTTCCAAATAGGAAAAGGAGTACATCAAGGCTGTATATTGTCACCCTGCTTATTTAACTTCTATGCAGAGTACATCATGAGAAACGTTGGACTGGAAGAAGCACAAGCTGGAATCAAGATTGCCGGAGAAATATCAAAAACCTCAACTATGCAGATGACACCACCCTTATGGCAGAAAGTGAAGAGGAACTCAAAAGCCTCTTGATGAAAGTGAAAGAGGAAAGTGAAAAAGCTGGCTTAAAGCTCAACATTCAGAAAACTAACATCGTGGCATCTGGCCCCATCCCTTCATGGGAAATAGTAGATGGGGAAACAGTGGAAACAGTGTCAGACTTTATTTTGGGGGGCTCCAAAATCACTGCAGATGTTGATTGCAGCCATGAAATTAAAAGATGCTTACTCCTTGGAAGGAAAGTTATGACCAACCTAGATAGCATATTCAAAAGCAGAGACATTACTTTGCCAACAAAGGTCCATCTAGTCAAGGATATGTTTTTTCCAGTGGTCATGTATGGATATGAGAGTTGGACTGTGAAGAAAGCTGAGCGCCGAAGAACTGATGCTTTTGAACTGTGGTGTTGGAGAAGACTCTTGAGAGTCCCTTGGACTGCAAGAAGATCCAACCAGTCCATTCTAAAGGAGACCAATCCTGGGTGTTCTTTGAAAGGACTGATGCTAAAGCTGAAACTCCAATACTTTGGCCACCTCACGTGAAAAGTTGACTCATTGGAAAAGACTCTGATGCTGGGAGGGATTGAGGACAGGAGGAGAAGGGGGTGAGAGAGGATGAGATGGCTGGATGGCACCACTGACTCAATGGACATGAGTTTGAGTGAACTCCGGGAGTTGGTGATGGACAGGGAGGCCTGGCATGCTGCGATTTATGGGGTCGCAAAGAGTTGGACATGACTGAGCAACTGAACTGAACTGAATTGAACATACATTATCACCCTTCCTGGTGGCCCAGCGGTAAAGAATCCACCCACAAAGCAACAGACTTGGGTTAGATCCCAGGGAGATATGGATTAGATCCCAGGGTCAGGAAGATCCCTTGGAGAAGGAAATGGCAACCCACTCCAGTATTCTGGCCTGAGAAATCCCATGGACAGAGACAACTGGCAGGGCTACAGTCATGAGTAGTGAAGAGTCAGACATGACTGAGTGACTAAACAATGAACAACAACAAATACACATTTGCACATAAAGTAGATAGTATTATGGGCTGAGAAGCAATCAAAGGGCTGATCTCTACAGAATTCATGATCTGGGCTCCCATACTCTGGCCGCTATTGATTTGGCTGTAGCAGAGGGTGAAAGGAAGTGGAGTTTGGGATATTCATTCTCTGGTCCCTCCCTACCTCTCCTGTAGTTCTATGTTTCTTTACATCCATGACTCCTGAACTGGCTTGTCCTTTGCAGCTCTACCTCTCCCTGAGCTGCAATAACACCATTTCTTCCTCTTGCCCTTTCAGAGCAAAAAGCAGTAGTGGCTTCCTGCTATTTCCAGTCCCAGGATACCTCACCATCCTTTGTTGGTTCCTTTAACTTAGACCTGAAATAGTCCATTCATAAGACAGTTCAACTCTTCCAAATATGGCATGTTTCCTGCCAGAATTCTCTGACTCATCCACTTTTGTTAGCTCATGCTCTAACCTATGGGTTTCCCTGGTGGCTCAGACCTGGTAAAGAATCCACCAGTCTAATTCTTTCTTATTTCTCTTCTCTCTCTTTTGGGACCTATCAGCCAATTAATTTCAAGGTCTCTCTGATGATATTTCTGCCTCACTGGGGGTTGGGTTATTTATCCTACAGAAATTAAAAGAAGTAAGGGCATAGTGTATTCAATAATCTAACTTGCATGTTCCCCCTACCCCTAGCCCGAGCATCCCCACAGGGCCATGCTTTTCTCTCTGCGTGTATGAGCCTAGCATACATCTGCTGTGCAACATTTGTCTTTTTCCCTCTGCCTATAGTACCGCCTTCTCCTACTCAACCTATAAGACCCACTATAGGGTCAGCTCTCCTACAGAGCCTGGCCTGTCCCTCTAACCATCAGTGGATTTAAATGCTTTCTCCTCTTGGGCTTCCCTAGTGGTTCAGTGGTAAAGAATTCACCTGCCAATACAGGAGATAAGGGTTCAATCTCCGGGTTGAAAAGATCGCCTGGAGAAGGAAATGGCAACTCACTCCAGTATTCTTGCCTGGAAAAATCCCATGGACAGAGGAGCCTGGTGAGCCACAGTTTATGGGGTCACAAAAGAGTCAGACACAATTTAGCATTTAAACAACTACCTGTTTGCTACCATAGCTCACACAGATTCCTTTATCATAACACAGTCAGTATTCCATGACTGTTGATACATAGTTATCTCCATTAGACTATAAATTCCCACAAGACTGTGTTCTTTTCATTTTTCTATCTAACACATGCCTGATACATAGTAGTTACTCAATAAGTTTATGATGAAGTAGTTAGAGAGGATCCTCTATAACACATGTGGGGCCACCCAAGATGGGCAGGTCATGGTGGAAAGTTCTGACAGAATGTGGTCCACTGGAGAAGGAAATGGCAAACCACTTCAGTATTCTGCCTTGAGAACCCCATGAACAGTATGAAAAGGCAAAATAATAGCATACTGAAAGAGGAACTCCCCAGGTCGGTAGGTACCCAATATGCTACTGGAGATCAGTGGAGAAATAACTCCAGAAAGAATGAAGGGATGGAGCCAAAGCAAAAACAATACCCATTTATGAATGTGACTGGTGGTAGAAGTAAGTTTCAATGCTGTAATGAGCAATATTGCATAGGAACCTGGAATGTTAGGTCCATGAATCAAGGCAAATTGGAAGTGGTCAAGCAGGAGATGGCAAGAGTGAATGTCGACATTCTAGGAATCAGCGAACTAAAATGGACTGGAATGGGTGAATTTAACTCAGATGACCATTGTATCTTCTACTGTGGGCAAGAATCCCTTAGAAGAAATGGAGTGGCCATCATGGTCAACAAAAGAGNGGTCAAGCAGGAGATGGCAAGAGTGAATGTCGACATTCTAGGAATCAGCAAACTAAAATGGACTGGAATGGGTGAATTTAACTCAGATGACCATTGTATCTTCTACTGTGGGCAAGAATCCCTCAGAAAAAATGGAGTGGCCATCATGGTCAACAAAAGAATCCGAAATACAGTACTTGGAGGCAATCTCAAAAATGACAGAATTATCTCTGTTCATTTCCAAGTCAAACCATTCAATATCAGAGTAATCCAAGTCTATGCCCCAACAAGTAATGCTGAAGAAGCTGAAGTGGAACGGTTCTATGAAGACTTACAAGACCTTTTAGAACGAACACCCAAAATAGATGTCCTTTTCATTATAGGGGACTGGAATGCAAAAGTAGGAAGTCAAGAAACACCTGGAGTAACAGGCAAATTTTGCCTTGGAATACGGAATGAAGCAGGGCCAAGACTAATAGAGTATTGCCAAGAAAATGCACTGGTCATAGCAAACACCCTCTTCCAACAACACAAGAGAAGACTCTACACATGGACATCACCAGATGGTCAACACCAAAATCAGACTGATTATATTCTATGCAGCCAAAGATGGAGAAGCTCTATACAGTCAACAAAAACAAGACCAGGAGCTGACTGTGGCTCAGATCATGAACTCCTTATTGCCAAATTCAGACTTAAATTGAAGAAAGTAGGGAAAACC
>SJYX01023380.1:90600-108637 GCA_006410675.1 Oreotragus oreotragus | reverse complement strand
AAAAATAAAGTCTGACACTGTTTCCACTGTTTCCCCATCTATTTCCCATGAAATGATGGGACCAGATGCCATGATCTTCGTTTTCTGAATGTTGAGCTTTAAGCCAACTTTTTCGCTCTCCTCTTTTACTTTCATCAAGAGGCTTTTGAGTTCCTCTTCATTTTCTGCCATAAGGGTGGTGTCATCTGCATATCTGAGGTTACTGACATTTCTGCCGGCAATCTTGATTCCAGCTTGTGTTTCTTCCAGTCCAACGTTTCTCATGATGTACTCTGCATATAAGTTAAATAAGCAGGGTGACAATATACAGCCTTGACATACTCCTTTTCCTATTTGGAACCAGTCTGTTGTTCCATGTCCAGTTCTAACTGTTGCAGCCTAACCTGCATACAGATTTCTCAAGAGGCAGGTCAGGTGGTCTGGTATTCCCATCTCTTTCAGAATTTTCCACAGTTTATTGTGATCCACACAGTCAAAGGCTTTGGCATAGTCAACAAAGCAGAAGTAGATGTTTTTCTGGAACTCTCTTCCTTGTTTGATGATCCAGCAGATGTTGGCAATTTGATCTCTTGTTCCTCTGCCTTTTCTAAAACCAGCTTGAACATCAGGAAGTTCACGGTTCATGTATTGCTAAAGCCTGGTTTGGAGAATTTTGAGCATTACTTTACTAGCATGTAAGATGAGTGCAATTGTGCAGTAGTCTGAGCATTTTTGGCATTGCCTTTCTTTGGGATTGTAATGAAAAGTGACCTTTTCCAGTCCTGTGGCCACTGCTGAGTTTTCCAAATTTGCTATTGTATTGAGTGTAGCACTTTCACAGCATCATCTTTCAGGATTTGAAATAACTCCACTGGAATTCCATCACCTCCACTAGCTTTGCTCGTAGTGATTCTTTCTAAGGCCCACTTGACTTCACCTTCCAGGATGTCTGGTTCAAGGTGAGTGATCACACCATTGTGATTATCTGGGTCGTGAAGATCATTTTTGTATAGTTTTTCTGTGTATTCTTGCCACATTGAGCTATCCCACATTAGGACTTTCTGGGTTTGATACAACTCAGTATATCAGTCAGGGTAGAATGGTTAATGCTCCTATAACAAAGTACTCTCAAATACTGATGACTCATAATTTAGAGGTTTATTTTTCCTTATACTGCATGCTTCCCCTGCCTTATCCTTTCTTCACAAACCATTAGGGTCTGGGGGTAAACCTGTCTTGTTGGCACTTTCTCCATGTCACAATATTCTTCTTGATGTAAGGGGTATTTCTCTTGGGTTATAATAGTTAAACAATGGTTGGAACAATAGTAATTGGAAAAAGCAAAAAAGAAGGGTATCTCCTCACCTCTTCCACGTCAGAGCTATCCCATGTTGAAGGGAAGGAAGGGCGGCAGTGAGGAGATACCCTTCGTCCAAGGTAAGGAGCAGTGGCTGTGCTTTGCTGGAGCAGCCATGAAGAGATACCCCATGTCAAACGTAAGAGATACCCCATGCCCAAGGTAAGAGAAACCCAAGTAAGATGGGAGGTGTTGCAAGAGGACATCAGAGGGCAGACACACTGAAATCATACTCACAGAAAACTAGTCAATCTAATCACAGTAGGACCACAGTCTTGTCTAACTCAATGAAACTAAGCCATGCCTGGAGGGCAACCCAAGACAGGCGGGTCATGGTGGAGAGGTCTGACAGAATGTGGTCCCCTGGAGAAGGGAATGGCAAACCACTTCAGTATTCTTGCCTTGAGAACCCCATGAACAGTATGACAAGGCAAAATGATAGGATACTGAAAGAGGAACTCCCCGGATCATTAGGTGCCCAATATGCTACTGGAGATCAGTAGAGATATAACTCCAGAAAGAATGAAGGGATGGAGCCAAAGCAAAAACAATACCCAGCTGTGGATGTGACTGGTGATAGAAGCAAGACCTGATGCTGTAAAGAGCAATATTGCATAGGAACCTGGAATGTCAGGTCCATGAATCAAGGCAAATTGGAAGTGGTCAAACAGGAGATGGCAAGAGTGAACGTCGACATTCTAGGAATCAGCGAACTAAAATGGACTGGAATGGGTGAATTTAACTCAGATGACCATTATGTCTACTACTGTGGGCAGGAATGCCTTAGAAAAAATGGAGTGGCCATCATAGTCAACAAAAGAATTCAAAATGCAGTACTTGGATGCAGTCTCAAAAATGACAGAATGATCTCTGTTCATTTCCAAGGCAAACCATTCAATATCATGGTAATCCAAGTCTATGCCCCAACCAGTAATGCTGAAGGAGCTGAAGTTGAACGGTTCTATGAAGACCTACAAGACCTTTTAGAACTAATACCCAAAAAAGATGTTCTTTTCATTATAGGGGACTGGAATGCTAAAGTAGGAAGTCAAGAAACACCTGGAGTAACAGGCAAATTTGGCCTTGGAATACAGAATGAAGCAGGGCCAAGGCTAACAGAGTNAAGACCTTTTAGAACTAACACCCAAAAAAGATGTCCTTTTCATTATAGGGGACTGGAATGCAAAAGTAGGAAGTCAAGAAACACCAGGAGTAACAGGCAAATTTGGCCTTGGAATACAGAATGAAGCAGGGCCAAGGCTAATATAGTATTGCCGAGAAAATGCACTGGTCATAGCAAACACCCTCTTCCAACAACACAAGAGAAGACTCTACACATGGACATCACCAGATGGTCAACACCGAAATCAGACTGATTATATTCTGTGCAGCCAAAGATGGAGAAGCTCTATACAGTCAACAAAAACAAGACCGGGAGCTGACTGTGGCTCAGATCGTGAACTCCTTATTACCAAATTCAGACTTAAATTGAAGAAAGTAGGAAAAACCACTAGACCTTTCAGGTATGACCTAAATCAAATCCCTTATGATTCTACAATGGAAGTGAGAAATAGATTTAAGGGCCTAGATCTGATAGATAGTGCCTGATGAACTATGGAAAGAGGTTCGTTACATTGTACAGGAGACAGGAATCAAGACCATCCCCATGGAAAAGAAACGCAAAAAAAGCAAAATGGCTGTCTGGGGAGGCCTTACAAATAGCTGTGAAAAGAAGAGAAGCGAAAAGCAAAGGAGAAAAGGAAAGATATAAACGTTTGAATGCAGGGTTCCAAAGAATAGCAAGAAGAGATAAGAAAGCCTTCTTCAGCGGTCAATGCAAAGAAATAGAGAAAACAGAATGGGAAAGACTAGAGATCTCTTCAAGAAAATTATAGATACCAAGGGAACATTTCATGCAAATATGGGCTTGATAAAGGACAGAAATGGTATGGACCCAACAGAAGCAGAAGACATTAAGAAGAGGCGGCAGGAATACACAGAAGAACTGTACAAAAAAGATCTTCACGACCCAGCTAATCACCATGTTTCTAATAGCTCTTATATATAGAGTTATAAAATTTCAGCTTAATTACAAATTTAATAGGGTTAATATTTTGTAAATATTAAACCAATGTTCTCTTTTTTGCTTTTTCCCATTACTATTGTTCCAATCATTGTTTAACTATTATAACCCAAGAGAAATACCCCCTACAGCAAGGAGAATATTGTGACATAGAGAAAGTGCCAACAAGACAGGTTTACCCCCAGACCCTAATGGTTTGTGAAGAAAGAATAAGGCAGGGGAAGCATGCAGTATAAGGAAAAATAAACCTCTAAATTATGTGTCATCAATATTTGAGAGTACTTTGTTATAGCAGCATTATCCATTCTACCCTGACTGATATGCTGAATTATTCAAACCCAGAAAGTCCTAATAAGCAGGCTGATCTCCAGAGTCACCCAGAGTCATTCAGAGCTGCCTTTCTTTACTACCTACAGAAGTGGCACAATGCTCAAATCATTCCTAAGAATATAGAATAAGTATGATTCCCTGTTTGAAACAAATCAACAGTATATTTCTCAAAGCTTATATGAATATTAGGTAACAATTAACGTTCAACTCTCACCTCTGCCCAGGTATACAATCATCCTTGTGGACTTGGATCTCTCCCAACCAACACGAATCATTAGCAGGAAATATACCCATGTAAATCAGGTTTGAGCAAGCCCCAGGAGTTGGTGATTTACAAGGGAGCCTGGCCTGCTGCAGTCCATAGGGTCACAAAGAGTTGGACACGACTTAATGACTGAACTGACTGAAATCAGGTCTAGAAAGAACCAACTATCCTTTCATCTGTCTTCATTTTCATCTGTCTTCATTTTATTTCCTTTTTTTTCCTTCTCATTGAAAATCTAAATTTAATAATTTCATTTGTCTTCATTTTCTTTCCTTTTTTTTCTCATTAAAAATCTAAATTTAATAATTCTTGCTTTTTTCTGCATCTCCTAGAAAGGAAATCTGGTTTTTATCATTGCTTTCTACTTATGACCAGAAAATATACTTGTGGACCCCAGAACATCACTTCAATATTCCTTATCCTACAAATTATTTCAAAAGCAGGACATAGTGTGTAAAGAATGTAAGCTTCCAAAGTTAATAGTTAGTTTGACTGAGATAGATTTACCCCTTCCTCTTCATGCATAAACTGAGAATAACAGACTTCCAGCTCATTATCATTAACTTTTAACAGACAATCCACCACCTGCTAGTGATGATTGGAAGAACCATGTAAAGGTTCAACAATGGGACAGGATTTACAGCAATCCCTTGAGGACAAAGTGTCTTGGCAGACAAGGTACCTACTTTCAAGAGTAAGGAAAGAGGCTGGATTATCCTCTCAAGGTTCTTTCTGGGCTCTGTGGCCCTGTGATTATGTCATAAAGCTATTCTAAAGCCATTTAAGTCAAGTTAAGAGCTTTTTTAGTTAAATTCTACACTCATTGGAATTGCTCTTGTTTGGAGCCCAACAGATTCTCCAGCTCCTTTGTAAATTGAGAGATAATTAAAAATATGTACTCATAAAAATAGAAGAAAAGGGAGTTTTTCATTCAAAGCAAAAGCACAAATGTAACTAATTCAAAGTAAACTGAGCAACTGATCTTTAGAAGAAAGTACTTCTTTAAAAAAACAAATACTTATCGGAGATTACATGCCATGCTTTTAAGTCTTACAATTTTGTGAGAGAGACACCAAACCCATTTTACAGATTGCAGAAAGTAGGCACAGAGAAGTTGGGTAATTTCCTCAAAGATACATGGATGGTAATTGGCAAAGCCAGGATCCAACCCAGGGAATCTGATTCCAGAGTCTGTGCTCTTGATTGCTAAACTATGATGCTACTCAAGTAGGAGATACTGAATATAAACTTCAGGTTGACTGGAAATCTCTGGAAGCCTTCTAAGAATCTTAGGGCCCAGAGGAGCTTTTAGAATCACCTCCCAATAATATCTCACCAGCAGACATTCAATTTATTCTATAATACTGCCACCAGTGGAAACCCACTACTTCTCAAGGCAACTCATTGAACAGATGCAATGATTAGAAAATTTTTGGTTCGGTTAAGACAAAATCTATTTCCTTGCAGCATTCACCTATTGGTTTTGATTCTATGCTTTACCATATGTAGTAGTAATCTAAGCCCTCCTTCTCATGCCTGTCTTTCAAATATAGGAAAATTTATGTACTAGCAGGTCATTTTCTTCTCCAATTTTGCTTTTCTCAATTCCTTATTCAGTTGTTCCCATGTGTGGCAGAGTTTCAAAAATTATCACTGGCCTTGTCACTGTCGCATGAACACATGCTAGTTTATCTGTACACCCTTAAAGTGGGATACATAGAATTGAACAAAGTACTAAAGTATGGTGTAATCAGGACTAGATAGAGAAATACCCTCAATTTCCTTAATTCCAGACTTCTTACAATACCATGTATAAGAGTAATTAACTTTTTTGAGTAAGCCATAGCATATCATCAATTCATATTGAACTTACCATTATTTTTGATAGTAAAATATGGCTTGCTTCCAAAAGAGTGTAGAAAACATATGTACAGTTTTAAAAACTGGAATAAAAATGAACATCTGTGTATCCACCACTCAACTTTGGAGCTATGGTATTAAAACTGGTTTAGAAGCCTCCATACACATCTCTCTAATTGAAGCCCTCTTTCCTTTACCCCAAAGTAACCTCTAGTCTATATTGTGTTCATCATTTCCACATTTTTTTTGTTATCCTTTTACTAACCATGTATAATATATCATTTAATTTTTTAATGTATTATACAAACGGAGCCATAATACGCATATTATTACTTCATTCAGCATTATATCATTGAGAGTCATCCATTTAAGTCCATTTTACACCTAACATTGAGTCTTCCCAAACTTTTCCCGTACGTTTTTTGTTTTTGTTGTTGCTTCAAACTTTTATTGGAATATAGTTGATCCTATGGAGTTTTCTCAGGTTAAAAAAAAAAAAAGAATTTCATATTCATCTCTATTACATAGAATCTACCCAATGTCTTCCATCTCAGAAAACATCTCTTACTAAATAAGTGTGTGCTGTGCATGCAAAGTCCCTGCAGTTGTGTCTAACTCTTTGTGACCCTGTGGACCATAACTGGCCAGGCTCCTCTGTTCATGAGATTTCCCAGGCAAGAATACTGGAATGGGTTGCCACGCCCTCCTCCAGGGAATCTTCCCAACCCAGTAATCAAACCTGTGTCTCTTATGTCTCCTGTTGGCGGGCAGGTTCTTTACCACTATTGCCACTTGGGAAGCCTAAATAAGAAGAACCTTAAATTAATACAGATATATTTTTCATACTAAAACCCTTGGATTGGTCCCCTTGCATCCCTTTAAACACAGAAGCCTGAAGTTTTAAAGAATTGCCTGTAAACAATTATGCTTCCATGATTTAAACCACATACTGAAAAGAATGATCTTTTACTAAAAAAAATAATAATAATCACATGCCTAATGAATTTAAAGCTTATTTTGATTAAGTTTAAAGGCAAACAATCATTTTGCAACTTACTTGTCACAGGTGTAAAGCATATATAATAAGTAATGACCAGTGGACAAAAAAGTAAAGGGAATCACTCCCTGAAACATTTCAAGTAGAAGGGACCTATCACTTTAAATTAAATGCCCCTCCTAAACTGGAGAATAAATACTGATAAAGATATTTACCTCACTATTGCATCTGTTAAAAAGCAAGCCTAGTATATAGCACAGGATGTTCCAAAAACCACTATCCTGTTCAGTTACGAACAACCTCTCTGCCATGTCTATTCATTCCTTCAACACTTAAAGGTATATGATATGTTCAATTTTGTGAAGCCATCTGGAGAGATTTTCATTTTGCCATCAATTTTTTGATAGAATCTGAGTTTAGATATATAGAAAGAAGATATCAATACATTAATATTGTATTTCTTCTAGAAACAAACCAAACCCAAATCTCATTAGCTTGTACCAAAGAAAAAAAGTTCACTATGGCTCACACTACTTGTCAAGGAGCTCTAATCACTTGGGTCAAGAGGGTGCCTATTCCAGGGATCCAGTTTAATGGAGATTCTGCTGGCCTTCTAGGTCAACAGGGCAAAGAAAAAGAAAGCTGTGGGTTCTTTTAAGCTTCATCTAAAACACAAGCCCTTGCCCTTTATACCCATAGTCCGTTTCCATAATTGGTTATATGACTCAATCCAACTGTTAGACTCTTGGGTAATTTGAGGGAATATTACAATTGCTGCTATACAAAAGTATCCAAATCTAAATCTAATAGTGTGGTAGAAGTCTAGCAATCTCCTTTTCGTCTCCTTCTCCTACCACAAAACGCCAATTAAAACCCAGTAAGTAACTGCAAGGGATTCCTAGCTGGTGCTAGTGGTAAAGAACCTGCCTGCCAATGCAGGAGACATGAGGTGCAGGTTCAATCCCTGGGTCAGGAAGCCTGGAGCAGGGCATGGCAACCCACTCCAGTATTCCTGCCTGGAGAATCCCATGGACAGAGGAGCCTGGTGGGCTGCAGTCCTGTGGATCACAAAGAGTCAGGTACAACTAAAGCAACTTAGCACGCACGCTGCTGCTGCTAAGTCGCTTCAGTCATCTCCAACTCTGTGCAACCCCATAGACAGCAGCCCACCAGGCTCCCCCATCCCTAGGATTCTCCAGGCAAGAATACTGGACTGGTTGTTATTTCCTTCTCCAATGCATGAAAGTGAAAAGTGAAAGTGAAGTTGCTCAGTCATGTCTGACTCCCAGCAACCCCATGGACTGCAGCCTACCAGGCTCCTCCATCCATGGGATTTTCCAGGCATGAGTACCAGAGTGGGGTGCCATTGCCTTCTCTGTAACACGCACAAAAGTAACTGCAAAGTTTCCATAGTCCTGGAAATAAGGAGTGTTAATCTATTATTTAAATTCTTTTTTAAAAAATTGTACCAGACAAATGGCAGATCACAACAACACACAATTTGCAGAAAGACAGAAAGAATCTGCCTGCCAATGCGGGAGATGCAGGTTCAATCCCTGAGTAGGGAAGATTTCCTGGAGAAGGAAATGGCAACCCACTTCAGTATTCCTATTTGGGAAATCCCTTGGACAGAAGAGCCTGGGGTCTTCAGTCCACGGGATCACAGAAGAGTAGGATACGACTTAGCAACTAAACAACAACAACATGGATAAAAAAAATTAGGATAAATCCATCTATCTAGTCTAGGTTTTTATCTTTAGAGTTTGACTTGGCTGGCATTGATTAATCAGAGTTGATGTCTAAGGTAGCTTGGGATGTTTTACTTCCTCCTGTACCTACCTGGATAATCCAGGATAATCTCCCCATTTCAGGATCCTTAATTTCATTACCTCTTCAAAATGCTTTTTGCCATATGAGTCAGTATTCACAAGTTCCAGCAATTAGAACATGGACATCTTTGGGGAAGCCATTACTCAATTTACCACAATTGGTAAGTTGGAAACAAGAAGACATTATAAATGTTGGATATAGAAGTTGAAAAGGAAAAGCAGTTTTCTCTACTATACACACAACTTCCAACATCTCTGTTGCTTTTTTGGTTTTCTCCCAGAACAATTTGTTCTGGTCCTCTGCTGGGCACTAACTGGGTATTCTGCAATTCAACTCGATTCTGACATTGTCTACCTGAAGCTAACTTCAGATCCCATAAATTACAAGGCTGCTCCCCACTTTACATATCAGTCTTGAGTAGTAGGTACCCAGGTTACCCATAATTCTGGCTGACTCGACTATGAATGAGGAGTACCCATGATCCCCTCCTTCTGCAACTTACTATGACAGCTCGCATAGCTAAGGTAAATACTTATTTATATTTACCAGTCTGTTATAAAGGATATGATAAAGGATACAGATAAATAACCAGATGAAGAGGTACATAGAGCAAGGCACATGAGGAGGGATATGGGGTTTCTGTGCCTTCTTAGGCACACTGTTCACCCAGAATCTCTATGTGTTCTTATTCACCAAATCAGAAGTTCTCCAAACCCCCTACTTTGGAGATTTTCACAGAGGCCATAGACATGATCAATTACTAATTCAGTCTCTAGCCTCATTCCCCTCCCCAGAGGATGAAGGGTGAAACTAAAAGTTTCACGCTGCTAATCATGGCTTGGTCTTTCTAGGGATCAGCCCTATTCCAGAAGACTCTAAGAGTTAGCTTCTTAGAATAAAAGATGATCTTATTGTCCAGGAAATCCCATGAGATTTAGGAGCTCTGTGTTAAGAATTGAGTCAAAGACCAAATATTGGAACAAAAGACGCTCCTAGCACCTCTATCACTTAATAAATTACAAAGATTTTAGGAGCTCTATGCAAGGGACCAAAGGTGAATGCTAGATACATATTTCTTGTTTTTGTTGTTTTTTAAAATTTTATTTTTAATTGAAGCATAATTGCTTCATAACATCGTGTTGGTTCTTGTTACATCAGAATATCACAGAAGTAGAAACTCTGAATACACCACTAATCATTGGAGAAACTGAAATTAAAGAACTATATTCTTCAAACTTTTTTGAGTTTACTAGAAAGTTAAGTAATGTGACCATGTTTGAGAGAATTCTTTTTGTGCTTACATGCATGCTAAGTTACTCCAGTCATGTCCCACTCTGTGTGATCCTATGGACTGTAGCCCACTAGACTCCTCTCACCATGGGATTCTCCAGGCAAGAATACTGGAGTGAGTTGCCACGCCCTCCTCTGTGAGATCTTCCTGACCCTGGGATCGAACCTGTGTGTCCTGCATCTCCTGAACTGCAGGAAGATTCTTTACTGCTGAGTTACCAGGGTGGTTTTTGTGTGCATTGCCAAATGCCCTTGTAAAATTTTTTACCAAAGACTATCAAACGTCACTAATTTCCTATGCATATTTTCTACTGCACCTCTCCACTCTACTAAGATGCCTCACAAACACCTTGAATTCAACACAGCCAAGGCTAAAATCATCTTCTTTCCCCCCAACAAATTATTTCATACTTTTTTTAACTTTATTTTACTTTACAGTACTGTATTGGTTTTGGCATTCATTGATATGAATCCATCATGGGTGTACATGAACACCCAAACATGAACTCCCCCCTCTTCCACCTCCCACCCCACATCATCCCTCTGGATCATCCCCATACACCAGCCCCAAGCATCCTGCATCCTGCATTGAACATAGACTGGCAATTCATTTCTTACATGATAGTATACATATTTCAATGCTATTCTCCCAAATCATCCCTCCCTCTCCCTCTCCCTCTCCTTCTCCCTCAGAGTCCATAAGTCCGCTCTACACATCTGTATCTCTTTTGCTGTCTTGCATACAGGGTCCTCATTACCATCTTTCTAAATTCCATATATATGTGTTAGTATACTGTATTGGTGTTTTTCTTTCTGGCTTACTTCACTCTGTATAATTGGTTCCAGTTTCATCCATCTTATTAGAACTGATTCAAATGTATTCTTTTTAATGGCTGAGTAATACTCCATTGTGTATATATACCACAGCTTTCTTATCCATTCATCCGCTGATGGACATCTAGGTTGTTTCCATGTCCTGGCTATTATAAACAGTGCTGCAATGAACATTGGGGTACATGTGTCTCTTTCTATTCTGGTTTCCTCGGTGTGTATGCCCAGCAGTGGGATTGCTGGGTCATAAGGCAGTTCTATTTGCAATTTCTTAAGGAATCTCCACACTGTTCTCCATAGTGGCTGTACTAGTTTGCATTCCCACCAACAGTGTAAGAGGGTTCCCTTTTCTCCACACCCTCTCCAGCATTTATTGCTTGCAGACTTTTGGATCGCAGCCATTCTGACTGGTGTGAAGTGGTATCTCATTGTGGTCTTGATTTGCATTTCTCTGATAATGAGTGACGTTGAGCATCTTTTCATGTGTTTGTTAGCCATCCGTATGTCTTCTTTGGAGAAATGTCTATTTAGTTCTTTGGCCCATTTTTTGATTGGGTCGTTTATTTTTCTGGAATTGAGCTGTATAAGTTGCTTGTATATTTTTGAGATTAGATGCTTGTCAGTTGCTTCATTTGCTATTATATTCTCCCATTCAGAAGGCTGTCTTTTCACCTTGCTTATAGTTTCCTTTGTTGTGCAGAAGCTTTTAATTTTAATTAGATCCCATTTGTTTATATTTGCTTTTATTTCCAGTATTCTGGGAGGTGGATCATAATGGAGTAAAGACAATCTCTTTAACAAGTGGTGCTGGGAAAACTGGTCAACCACTTGTAAAAGAATGAAACTAGATCACTTTCTTACACCACACACAAAAATAAACTCAAAATGGATTAAAGATCTAAACATAAGACCAGAAACTATAAAACTCCTAGAGGAGAACATAGGCATACATTGTTTCTTATCTTTATCAGTTTTTTATATATAAATTTATAAAACCTAACCCCTCTGGCTTAAGCCAAAAGACAACACACTACTATCATAAATCAAAAAGTCCGAAATAAAGGATGGCTTCAGAAATGACTGGTTTCAGTACTTTAAGGACACCATCAGGATTTTGCTTCTGTCTCTGAGCTTTGACTTCATTATGTCTGTTTTCAGACAGACATTCCTGTAATGGTTTCAAGATAACTACAGTAGCTCTGCCAATTTCCATGTCCATGACTTGTTTAATAGGTCCAACAAAAGCTCAGAGATTCATGCTGACTGTATCAGTTGAGATGCTCTAATCTATCTTGGTATGTGTCTAGAAAGAATGGAATACACTGATTGGCTCTGCCTGGATCATGTGCTTCACTCCTGGAAATGGAGGTACAGTCCATTCCATTTAGGACCAAATGGATTGAGATGGAGGAGGGAGCTACATCTGGCTGAAAATTGGGACGTAATCACCGAGAATATATGCTGAGTGGCAACAACAACCATTGTACATCCACTGCCCTCTTTCCTGTCTCAGCTAACATGCCATTCACACGCTCAAGCACAAAACCTGGGAATCCACCTTTAGGCCTTTCTCCTGCTCACACCACATCCAGCACCACACTATTATTACATCCTTTTGATTCTTTCCCTGTAAACATCTCTCCATCTCTCAAATTCTCTTTATTTTCACCATTACACTCTAGTTCCAAGCCTCCAACATCTCTCTCCTGGATGCTATACTGGCATTTTAACTGACCTCCTCGTATCCACTTTTAACTCACTTTAATACATGATCTTTGGAATTAGAGGAATCTTTAAAAAACTAAAATCTGAACATGACACACTCCCCTTCTGTGTCTTCAGTGACTCCTCGTTCTTCTCAAAATAAAGTGGCCTTGTGTACCACCCTCATCCCCCTGCCCTGAACAGTATGGCACATCTGACCAAGCCTCCTGAAGTTCTTAAATGTGCCGTGTTCTCCCTCCTCTATGGAAACCTTTCGTAATAGGTCCTCTGGCTACTCTGTCTGCTTGAAACTCTATTCCTCCACCCTGTCCATGAGCACATGGCAAAAGCAAACACATCCTTCAGATCCTGGCTTAGATACACTTAATCCAGAAAAACCTTCCTGATCTCCTTAGCCTGGGTAAAGTGTCCCCCATTAGGTAATGGTGGCACCCTGCACTACCCCATCAGAGTAGTTTTTATTATATCATAACACCCTATGTATTTGTCTGAAGTGAAGTGAAGTCGCTCAGTCGTGCCTGACTCTTTGTGACCCCATGGATAGTAGCCTGCACCAAGCTCCNACTTAATCCAGAAAAACCTTCCTGATCTCCTTAGCCTGGGTAAAGTGTCCCCCATTAGGTAATGGTGGCACCCTGCACTACCCCATCAGAGTAGTTTTTATTATATCATAACACCCTATGTATTTGTCTGAAGTGAAGTGAAGTCGCTCAGTCGTGCCTGACTCTTTGTGACCCCATGGATAGTAGCCTGCACCAAGCTCCTCTGTCCATGGAATTTTTAAGGCAAGAGTACTGGAGTAGGTTGCCATTTCCTTCTCTAGGGAATCTTCCCAACCCAGGGATCGAACCCAGTTCTCTCACATTGTAGACAGACGCTTTACCTTCTGAGCCACCAGCATTTGTCTGAATCTTGCACTAAACTGTAAATTCTATAAGAAGAGTAACTATGGCTATCTTACTCATTGTGGCACCCCCAGATTTTCTAGCACAGCATCAGTGTAAAGGTGCTTGATACATACCTGTTAAAAATAACAGCTAACATTTACTAAGAATTTGTTATGTGCCAGCCACTATTTTACGTGATTTACATGTGTTAATTCTTTCAATGCACAAACATTTAATGCAACTCCCAGTTTATAGATGAGAAAACGAAGCACAACAGGTTTGAATGAATTGCAAAGGTTATAGAGCTAAAGGTTGCAGAACAAGATTTGAACCTAGGCAGTCTGGCTACAAAATCCAAGTTTTTTAACCACTACACTATATTCTTATATATATGCAAGCATGCAAAAATGCTGTCCCAGATATTCTGAGGAACACAAAAATGACAAGGGAAGTGGAATAAGAAAGTACAGAGATACATAAAACACCCGGCAGAGTATTATGTAATACAAGGCTTTTTCACTTTTAAAACACACAAACAGTAACCAAATCTTTCTGTTTGGTAAGATGGGATTTGTCCACAGAGAAGTATTTCAGTATAAAAATTCCTGAATTCAAATGTGTTTGTGACTCAGTTACCCAGTGGCAGTTGATATTTATGTTAAAAATGAAAAACAAAACCAAGAAGTTATTCTGGGCACTAAACCATGTTTGAAACTGCTGCATTTATGTTTTTGAAATATTTTTCTATAACTACTAACCTTTCCAACAGGACTAGCTCTTTGACATTTCTTAAGAATTTCCATGCAAGGCCTATGTTTTTCTGCTTTAAAAGAAACAAAGAGATATTATGACTGTCTGGTACTTCAGTCTATAAATAATTAAAATAAAGGAGGCTTCACTCAACATGCCCCAAAATTAAGTTATATCTTAGGAGAAATATTTTATAAGTGTGTCTAATAACAAAAAGTTATTATTTAAACCTCAAATGAGTTACTTCTCTATTAAAAAAAATAATAATTTTAACTCATTTCATTATAACACTGTTCAAGGTAGTTGAATCAAACATATAGAGAATAAAAACACACTTAGCATATTCAACTGAAAGAAATGTTGCTGGTGGTATAAGCTGTGGGTCTCTGAATCCAATTTAATGAGCTGCAGTTAAAATTTACAACAGACTTTTCAGTGACAAAGAACATCTTCCAAAAGGAACAATGGCCACTTGCTGATGATAATCCAAAATGATCTTGGTTCTTTGAACTTTTCTAAGAAGTGTAAAATAATAATACTATCTGCTTACATTGGTGGAAAATGATAAGCTCATAGCCTATAGCATATCCATGATAAATGTAACGTGAGGAAGCTTGATTTCCTCTCTGAAAACTGGAGAGGTGAATGGATTTAATGAGACTTAAATAATATTCTTAAAATAGCAAATGTTAGGATAGTCTGCACAGAAATATGTATTTAATCTCATTCTCTTTGGAGAAGGAAATGGCAACCCACTCCAGTATTCTTGCCTGGAGAATCCCAGGGATGGGGGAGCCTNTCCTCTCTGAAAACTGGAGAGGTGAAAGGATTTAATGAGACTTAAATAATATTCTTAAAATAGCAAATGTTAGGATAGTCTGCACAGAAATATGTATTTAATCTCATTCTCTTTGGAGAAGGAAATGGCAACCCACTCCAGTATTCTTGCCTGGAGAATCCCAGGGATGGGGGAGCCTGGTGGGCTGCCGTCTCTGGGGTCACAGAGTCGGACACCACTGAAACGACTTAGCAGCAGCAAGACGTATTCAATTGGTCCAACCACTTGAGAGTAAAAGAAGGCTTCCCTTAAAGACTGAATTGAATAACCACCTTTGAAGCTGGAATGAACATCGCAAACGATTAAAAACCTATTTACTGGGGTTAACTTCCAATTTGGGCCTATTTAGGAAAAGATCAATTTGAAACAGATAAAAGGCTGGACTTTAGGGTAATTTGAAATAAGGTGTTAGTATTTCGAAGAATTTTTTAGTAATTTTAAAGAATATATTTAACAAAATTTTGGTGAGTAGAGATTCTTAGAATCAAGATTTAATTTTAAAAAATGTAGCCAGGACCCACAATTCACTTTTCCATAGGAAAAGAGTTTATTCCCAGGTTTAAAATCTTCTCTATGCTTTTGTTTTAATAAATATTTCCTTAGGAAACCCTTTGTTCACAGGTAGCCCAAAATTAAACTTGCATTCTATCTTATACAAATGGTTATAAATTTTTTAATGAAAACAATTTCTATGCATTACAAAATTACCATGTAGCCATTTCACATATAAAATATAATATCTGCAAAATAAATAGTTACTGTGACTGGTTCCAAATGGTTCAAGAGTATGACTCTGTAAAACAAAACTGCAGATTTTCAATAAAAATTACATTTTTCCTAAGGAAAGTGTAATGGCTGAAAAAGAAAACAGAATGTAACAGCAAAAATAATTTTATAAGTTACTGTCTATGAATGCTAAACTTGGATAATTTATTCATTAACTTTGTTAGCTGAAGAGAAAATAATTTTGAGTAGTTACTGTAAAAGGTCAGATGGAAAACAAATTTCCTCTGTGTCAATAGGTTAACAAAATGTTATGCTTGCTGACTCTGTATAAAAAGGGCAACTCAGAGAACACTTGACCTGATTAGCTCATCATCAGCCCATTAGGAGGTTTTTCTTGGAAAAGAAATGGGGAACCCATTTGCACCATTTTTATTACCTTCTAGATTTTTGTATACTATTGTGTAGCAGATGTGTAGCTACTAGTAGGTACTTGATGTAAAATTATTGAACTATATGAGTTCTGCTTTAACATTTCAGGAATGCTGGTGGTTTCTAGGTTCTACCAGAAACTAACAGGGCAAAATATTTCACACAAATGTTGTCTTTGTGACTAGCTTCCTTGTGTAGATACAGATGATTCATTTTCCTCTGTATATCCCAAGATATAAGATCAGTTCAGTTCAGTTCAGTCGCTCAGTCATGTCCAACTCTTTGCGACCCCATGAATCTCAGCATGCCAGGCCTCCCTGTCCATCACCAACTCCGGGAGTTCACTCAGACTCACGTCTATCGAGTCAGTGATGCTATCCAGCCATCTCATCCTCTGTCGTCCCCTTCTCCTCCTGCTCCCAATCCCTCCCAGTATCAGTCTTTTCCAATGAGTCAACTCATGGTATAAGTATTTATTAATGTTTGTGTTTATTAGCCCCCAATGAGACTCTGAGATTCTCAAAAATAAAATCTTTGTACCCCAAGTTCTAACACAGTGTCTGCCACATTGTAAGTTCAATAAATGTTTTCTGAATGTATTCTTTTATGGACTGGATATTCACAAGTACTTTCAAAAGGAATTTATTCTTCTTAAAGTGTTATCAACAGGTATACCCACTTGTTGTCTCTATCTTGCTTTAATCTTGCTCACTTATCCTCATTTCTCCACTTCTTTTAAAGAATAAGAATTAATTAGACAAATAGAAAGCATCTAAACATCCACATTCCTAAGGCTTGCCATAGGAATTTTCACTTCTGACTTCTTTTTTGATCCAAATAACTTCACACATTTATATATACTGTTAAAAATGTTGTACACAAGTAAAAAGCTAAGGCTTAAGTACCTTCTTCCTAATGGTTAGGTAAAAAAATTTTGCATGTTTGAATGCTTCATCTCAACTGCTTTACCTTTTATTGTATAGCAGATGTGTACATTTCATTTCCTTAGCTAGTTCTTTTCAATGGAATTCACCATTTAAATGTTTATTGTTATCTTAGTTTTTTAAATGACTATCAAAATTTTGGAAAATAAATAAATAAAATCACAATGTACCAATACAAAGATTCTGAAAACAAGGAAATATAAAAGTATATATTCACCCTAAACCCTAAGGAATAAGCCAAAGATGGAGAAGAAATCATTTTCATAAAGGATTTGTACCAGGAAGAAATATCCAATAAAATCACAAAAATCATAGATTCTATAAGTACATAAAGAAACGTTACTTGAAAACAACTAACTAGTGAGGCAAAAGAGAAGTGGAAATATAAAGAAAAGCTATAATGCAGTAAATAATGTCACATAAATATCTTTACACTCCTAGAAGTAGCAATTAAAATAACAACAACGGGGCCCTGCTCACCACAACTAGAGAAAAGCCTGCACAGCAACGAAAACCCAGCACAACCAAATAAGCCGAGGAGCCTGCATGGGGAGCCGCAGACACAGCCAAGAAAAGAAGGCCCCTGTGACTCCAGCCTCCAGAAACCCACCTGAGAGGGTGGCTCCTGAGAGAGAGAAGGGCCAGAGTGTCCCTCCTGAGACAGGGGACAGTCTGCCTGGAAACTTGTCTCTTCTCTGCCCTCGATCCCGGTGGGAGCGACTCAGTCATTAATGAACCGGGCGGATAAGCCTGATGTGGTGACACTCAGGTCCAGACCGCGCAGCAGCTCTGTGCTGTGGGCCTGCCTCCTAAGGGGTGGGTCCCCTCTCTGCCGGAGCCGCAGAGCTGCTCAAGTTCAGAGGGCTCTTCCAGCAGTGAGGACACAGGAGCAAGCGGAGGTCTTTGGATGCTTCCT
>SJYX01023380.1:64665-86019 GCA_006410675.1 Oreotragus oreotragus | reverse complement strand
AGAAACGAATCGCCAGTCTGTGTTCGATGCAGGATGCAGGATGCTTGGGGCTGGTGTATGGGGATGATCTGGAGGGATGATGTGGGGTGGGAGGTGGGGGGGGTGGTTAAAGAATATAAAGTTTAAAAAATAAAGTAAAATAAAATAGCAACAATGCTACGGGGGGCGGGGGGGAATAACTTATGAGATAGATAAGCCTTAGAAGCCTCCTGAAATATAAAGTAAAAGAATCCAAAAGAAGAAAATGATAAATATAAAGAACTCAGTTTCTGAAGAAGTGATTGGAAGAAAGGGAACAGAAGTGAAAAATAAAGAAACAATAAAATGAAAACTTTATTGAGCATGGAAAAAAATGTATTATGCTGGTAGAAAAAATTCCTGAAATCAATAGATTAAAAATACTTGCTGTGTACCAGAAGTTTTTATTTTAAAAATTTATCACCTCAAAATATCTTGGTGATATTTTTATATTTCAAGGAAAAGAAAGACTCAGATAAATTTTAAAAGATTTTCTAAAATTTCTAATTCTAGAAATGAATTATGTCTAGGTATCCCATACCAACACTGACTGTTAAAATAATTTTCTTAAGAGTATCAAAGAGCTCAAAGGATAATGAGGATGAGATACTAAGAAAAACTAGATAGTAAACATTTATCAAAATAAACAGCCACTAAGTTCCTTTTTTACTGAGGACATCTGCTAATCTAGGTAAGATGGAAGTGCAATTTAGATGACATCAAGGGGCATGGAGTATATAAGTCAAAGTCCAGACTCCACCTGACCTGAGAAACCAAAGGGAAAATAAGTACATTAAACTGAAACTCTGCAGTGAATGCACCTTCCTAACCATAACCCACTGGCAAGGAACTTGAGGAAGGTGGGGCTTCATGTTGAGCAAAGTAGAGAGAGAAAACCAGAGTAAGAAAAACCTATTTCTTAAAAATGGTAACCACAAATGAGTTCTTGCACACATTTTTTAGCCTTAACTTCTATCAAAAGGTAGTCCAGAAAACCTCAAGCTAGTTTATTTTAAAATGGTTCTGGACTGTTTATGCCTCTGGAGATCTGACAGAAATAAACGCAAATCCTGATAGAGGGGACAACTTCACCCTAAACCCTAAGGAATAAGCCAAAGATGGAGAAGCTCTATACAATTCACAAAACAAGACCTGGAGCTGACTGTGGCTCAGATCTGCTGCTGCTGCTGCTGCTAAGTCGCTTCAGTCATGTCTGACTCTGTGTGACCCCATAGACGGCAGCCCACCAGGTCCCCCATCCCTGGGATTCTCCAGGCAAGAATACTGGAGTGGGTTGCCATTTCCCTCTCCAATACATAAAAGTGAAAAGTGAAAATGAAGTCGCTCAGTCGTGTCCAACTCTTAGCAACCCCATGGACTTCAGCCTACCTGGCTCATCCATCCATGGGATTTTCCAGGCAAGAGTACTGGATTGGGTTGCCAATGCCTTCTCCAGTGGCTCAGATCATCAGCTCCTTATTGCAAAATCCAGGATTAAATTAAAGAGAGTAGGGAAAACCACTAGGCCATTCAGATATGACCTAGATCAAATCCCTTACAGTGGAGGTGATGAATAGATTCAAGAAATTAGATCTGGTAGACAGAGTGCCTGAAGAGCTATGGACAGAGGTCCATAACTTTATACAGGAGGCAGTGACCAAAGCCATCCCAAAGAAAAAGAAATGCAAGAAGGCAAAGTGGTTGTCTGAGGAGGCCTTACAAATAGCTGAGAAATAAAGAGAAGCAAAAGGCAAAGGAGAAAGGGAGAGATATACCCATCTGAATGCAGAGTTAAAGAGAATAGCAAGAAGAGACAAGAAAGCCTTCTTAAGTGAACAATGCAAAGAAACAGAGGAAAACAATCGAATGGGAAAGACTAGAGATCTCTTCAAGAAAAGTGGAGATACCAAGGGAACTTTTCATGCAAAGATGGGCTCAATAAAGACAGAAATGGCAAGGACCTAACAGAAGCAGAACAGATTAAGAAGAGGTGGTAAGAACACACAGAAGAACTATACAAAAAGGTCTTAATGACCCAGATAACCACGATGGTGTGATCACTCACCTAGAGCCAGACATCCTGGAAAGTGAAGTCAAGTGGGCTTTAGGAAGTATCACTATGAACAAAGCTAGTGGAGGTGATGGAATTCCAGCTAAGCTATTTCAAATCTTAAAAGATGATGCTATGAAAGTGCTGCACTCAATATTGCAGCAAATTTGGAAAACTCAGCAGTGGCCACAGGACTGGAAAAGGTCAGTTTTCATTCCAATCCCAAAGAAAGGCAATGCCAAAGAATGCTCAAACTACCNATTTCAAATCTTAAAAGATGATGCTATGAAAGTGCTGCACTCAATATTGCAGCAAATTTGGAAAACTCAGCAGTGGCCACAGGACTGGAAAAGGTCAGTTTTCATTCCAATCCCAAAGAAAGGCAATGCCAAAGAATGCTCAAACTACCGCACAATTGCACTCATCTCACTCTCTACTAAAGTAATGCTCAAAATTCTCCAAGCCAGGCTTTAGCAATACGTGAACCATGAACTTCCAGATGTCCAAGCTGGTTTTAGAAAAGGCAGAGGAACCAGAGATCAAATTGCCAACATATGCTGGATCATCAAAAAAGCAAGAGAGCTCCAGAAAAACATCTATTTCTGCTTTATTGAGTATGCCAAAACCTTTGACTGTGTGGATCACAATCAACTGTGGAAAATTTCTGCCTCTTTAGAAACCTGTATGCAAGTCAGGAAGCAACAGTTAGAACTGGACATGGAACAACAGAATGGCTCCAAATAGAAAAAAGGAGTACGTCAAGGCTGTATATTGTCACCCTGCTTATTTAACTTATATGAAGAGTACATCATGAGAAATGCTGGACTGGAGGAAGCACAAGATGGAATCAAGATTTCTGGGAGAAATATCAATAACCTCAGATATGCAGATGACACCACCCTTATGGCAGAAAGTGAAGCAGAACTAAAGAGCCTCTTGAAGAAAGTGAAAGAGAAGAGTGAAAAAGTTGGCTTAAAGCTCAACATTCAGAAAACGAAGATCATGGCATCTGGTCCCATCACTTCATGGCAAATAGATGGGGAAACAGTGGCTGACTTTATATTTTGGGGATCCAAAATCACTGCAGATGGTGATTGCAGCCATGAAATTAAAAGTCGCTTGCTCCTTGGAAGGAACATTATGACCAACCTAGACAACATATTAAAAATCAGAGACATTACTTTGCCAGCAAAGGTCCATCTAGTCAAGGCTATGATTTTTCAGCAGTCGTGTTGGATGTGAGAGTTGGACTATAAAGAAAACTGAGTGCAAAAGAATTGATGCTTTTGAGTTGTGGTGTTGGAGAAGACTCTTGAGAGTACCCTGGACTGCAAGGAGATCCAACCAGTCCAACCTAAAGGAAAGGACTGATGTTGAAGCTGAAACTCCGATATTTTGGCCACCTGATGCAAAGAGCTGACTCACTTGAAAAGACCCTGATGCTGGGCAAGATCGAAGGCAGGAGGATGAGATGGTTGGATGGCATCACCAACTCAATGGACATGAGTTCAGGTAAACTCTGGGAGTTGGTGATGGACAGGGAGGCCAGGTGTGCTGCGTTCATGGGGTTGCAAAAAGTCGGACATGACTAAGTGACTGAACTGACTGACTCACTGAAATAGATGAAGGAGTAAAGGTAAAGAGATTTTAATTTTGCCTTTTGCGTTTACTATTCCCAAAAGCAACTGTATTCATATTTTGTTATATAATTAAAAATTAAATTTTTAAAAAGTCTAAGGATGATTAAAAATTAGTAAGCATGACAACAAAAAGAATTCTTGCAAGATTTTTCATCAATGTTAAATTTAAATTCAAAGTGCCATCTTTTGCAATGCCATATTGCATTAATATTTTTATTTGTTATCAGTTAAAGCACATTATTTTATGTCCAAGTTCTTTGATTCAGCCTTGATTATAATAATAGTTGTATGATAGCAATGTGTTTCAATGTCATTTAATGGGAAACTTTGAGCTGTTAGCACAAGTGCTTTTAAAAATGCTAAGCATTGAGCTAGCCATTACCGTTTGTTTTAGCTAGGTAATGAAGGAGTTTAGAGAATATTTATATACCAGTTACCATAAAATTTAAATTAAAGCTATACTTATTCTGTATTGTGTTATCTTAAAGTGGAATTTCTGCCTAAGTTTACATAAGACAGTTTAAATAAGACAGTTTTCCTATAATATTCAAAAGTTTGTTTTTAATAATTTCAAGGATTGTTGATTTGTAAAATGTTGAGAATATAAATTCTTGTTATAGGAAACTACATTTTTTACAGTGTTGGCCTTAGAGAATTGTCTTTGTTCACATAAAACTGTAAACCATGTTTGTCATAGTTTGCATTTGCTCACTAAGTTTACAATAGTTAAACACTCCCTGACCTTCTCCCAGCTCCAGTCTTGTTACAATTAACTCAACCAGACTGGCTGACTTCTTTTGAAGAATGAAAAAATATATTTAAGACTTTCCTTCTTGCAGAATTTATTTTTGCAATTAAACAACTGATTCAAACATCATTTTGAAGGTACAAAGCCAAATCTTATTCCATTGCACATGACTCATCAGGAACCTAATTTAATGCAAAAGTTATAAAAGGAATATCACAGGAAGGCAATTAACAGCTTGCTTTCTCCTTTACAATAATAAGATTTAAACATAAAAATGAAAACAAAACAAAAAGAAATACTAAGGAAAGCATGAGGTTTAAAAAGAAAATATTTTGAGTAGGAAAGGTCTGACTAAAACTATAAAAGAAAAGATTGGTGAATTCAACTACATATGAATGAAAACTCTAAATTGTCTAAAGAAAGTATCAACACAAAGTACAAACAATAAACTAAAAGGAAACATTTACAATACAAATTACAAAGGGTTAATTTCATAAAACGTATAAAGAATACAAAAAGTCAGTAAGAAGAGGGAGCAAAGGTTATAAACACATAACAGAAGAAGGAATACAAAAGAAAATACAAATTAGTTTTTATTTTTTAATATAAATTTATTTATTTTAATTAGAGGCTAATTACTGTACAATATTATATTGGTTTTGCCATACATCAACAACAAAAAAATTAATTTGTATTTTCTTTTGTTAATTTTTAATAGAAAGAAAAACTATAATGGGATACTAATTTTTATTTATCAGATGAGAAAAAAATTTTATGTTTGATAATAAGAGGAAGTAGGCACTCATACTTTGAGGTGGGAATTTCCACATGAAAGCCACTGAGCAATGTCAAAATTTTAAATACACATAATTGTCATTCCTATATTTTCTTCTAGAATCAGTACTTTGTATAATTAATTTGTATTTTCTTTTGTTAATTTTTAATAGAAAGAAAAACTATAATGGGATACTAATTTTTATTTATCAGATG
This sequence comes from Oreotragus oreotragus, assembly GCA_006410675.1. Taxonomy (NCBI): domain Eukaryota; kingdom Metazoa; phylum Chordata; class Mammalia; order Artiodactyla; family Bovidae; genus Oreotragus; species Oreotragus oreotragus. The sequence goes on along the minus strand of SJYX01023380.1, from coordinate 80,573 downwards.
AGAAAAAAATTTTATGTTTGATAATAAGAGGAAGTAGGCACTCATACTTTGAGGTGGGAATTTCCACATGAAAGCCACTGAGCAATGTCAAAATTTTAAATACACATAATTGTCATTCCTATATTTTCTTCTAGAATCAGTACTTTGTATATTCAAATAATATGCAAAGAAGTATATACAAACAATTCATTATAGCACTACCCGTAATAACACAAATCTGGAAACAACTTAAATTCCCACCAGCAGAGATTGCTTAAACAAACCACAGAGTATTTCTAGAATGGAATGTCAAACACAACCCTGAAATAATATCCAAGACATCTTGTTATATGGATAAGGCAAAGTATAGCACTATATGTGAAATATTATTGTGGGTCTGTTTTTAGATTATATATACATATGAGAATATGTACACATGATATCATAGGAAACAAAAAACTGATAGCAGTGGTAGGACTGAGAGGAGGCAGACCCATTTTTCATTGTATACTAGCTGATGACTTTTGACTTTTTTACCAAGTACACGTATTGTTGTTTAGTTGCTAAGTCATATTGCTGACTTCACTGACTTTTGAAATCCCATGGGCTATAGCCCACCAGGCTCCTCTGTCCATGGGATTTCCCAGGGAAGAATACTTGAGTGGGTTGCCATTCCCTTCTCCAGGGGATCTTCCCAATTCAGGAGACCCTAACCTGGAGATGGATTCTTTACCATTTACGTCATCAGGGAAGCTGATGTGCTGTGCTGTGCTGTGCTGTGTTTAGTGGCTCAGTCTTGTACGACCCTTCGCAATCCCATGTATGGCAGCCTGCCAGGCTCCTCTGTTCATTGGGATTCTCCAGGCAAGAACATTGGAGTGGGTTGCCATGCCCTCCACCGACAGATCTTCCCAACTCAGGGACTGAATCCAGGTCTCCCACATTGCAGGCAAATTCTTTACTGTTTGAGCCACCAGGGAAGTCCAAGAATACTGGAGTGAGTAGCCTATCCCTTTCTTTAAAGGATCTTCCCAACCCAAGAATTGCACCAGGGTCTCCTGCATTGCAGATGTATTCTTTACCAGCTGAGCTACCAGAGAAGACCAGGGAAGCTGATATCTACATTCAAATTCTGATCTTCCGATTATTGCCTGTGTGAAAGTTAGCCATGGGCAAGTTACTCAACCTTTCCATGCATCAGTTTCTTCATCAGGAAAATGGAAATAGTAACAGTATATACCTCATAGGATTGTTGTAAGAATCTGACAGGTTCTTCAGTGAGTACCTGCTATACACAATGGGCTCAATAAATGTTAGCCACTCTTGCTATTACTAGCAACAGCAGTTTTATATAAACATTATTATTACAGTCTACATATAACTACTCAGAAAATACCACTGGTTGTCCATTGTGCATACTATAGTATATTATAGCAAATTTTCATCTCCAGATCAACTTAGAAGTACACTGATGGATAACAGGGGTACTAAGGAATTGGAAATAAAGGCTGATGTCCTGGATGGTTCTAGAAAACAGATACAGAAGACAGAATGTAAAAGATGCTTTCCTACCTGCTTTTGGCTTCCTTCATATCTCAGATGGTAAAGAATCTGCCTGCAATGAGGAAGACCCAGGTTCGATCCCTGGGTCGGGTCAATCCCTGGCTTGGGACAATCCCTTGGAGAAGGAAATGGCAACCCACTCCAGTGTTCTTGCCTGGAGAATCCCATGAACAGAGGAGCCTGGANAAGAATCTGCCTGCAATGAGGAAGACCCAGGTTCGATCCCTGGGTCGGGTCAATCCCTGGCTTGGGACAATCCCTTGGAGAAGGAAATGGCAACCCACTCCAGTGTTCTTGCCTGGAGAATCCCATGAACAGAGGAGCCTGGAGGGCCCCGGTTCAGAGGGTTGTAAAGAGTTAAACAGGACTGAGTGACTAGCACAGATATAGAAAGACAGATATAGAAGACAATGTTAAAGACACTCTCTTATTTACTTTAACCTCAAGGCCAGTGAAAGTTCCCTCTCTCCAAGGTAGACGACACAGTGGAAATGGGTAGAAATATGCTACCATTGACCAGCTCAATCCCACATCCTTCCTCAGGCCTCTTTCCACAATCTGATTACTGAAAATTCTTCTTGGTATAGGCTAGATTGTTGGCCATTATGTTTGGGATTTAGTGCTGCTATAACTTCATATTTCCTCTACTATCTTTATTAATATTTCAAAGGGGAGTTTGGAGACTGTTTCTCCCTGCCTCCTTGTTAGGAGGATATATAGGGGAACAATAGTTATAACCTGATGTTTTCCACTAACAAACTAGTGAAAGTGTTAACTGCTCAGTTGTGTCCAGCTATTTGTGACCCATAGACTGTGGCTCACCAGGCTCCTCTGTCCATGGGATTTCCCAGGCAAGAATACTGGAGTGGGTTGCCATTTCCTTCTCCAGGGGATCTTCCTGACCCAGGGATCAAACCTGGGTCTCTCACACTGCAGGCAGATTCTCTACCATCTGAGCCACCAGGGAAGCCCCCATTAAACTAGCCTCCTATGAAATAAATTACTACTCAGTACTTCTTCCCACATGCTATACTGACATCTGCCAACACGGAGGTTCAGTGTTCTCAACATTTGACAGCATGGAGCAAACAGATTGAAACAGAAAATTAAGGTCTTGCAATGTGAAAAAGGAAAGAAAGTTACCTCAAAGAGAATATAAAATATGAAACAAACCTGTTGGGAAAAGTGGTAAAGCCCTTGAAAATGTTTGCCCCCCCCAAAAAAGGACTATATATGATGGCACTAAGAAAAAAATTTAACACTTGAAGAGAAATAAGTCATATCCTACCAACATATCATTTATCAGAGAATATATGCCAAAATATCAATACTTGATCCATTCCTTGCTTTATATCAATGCATAGTTATGAGCTAAATTTTGTAATGTGAAATAATTTTTAATGATTTTATTTCTTTTTCAAGCTTACAGCCTAATTAAATCTTTTTTTATTATTTATCTTAAAATTTTTGTCACTATTTAAAATGGACTCCAATTAAAAGTACGCTTTTTCTAGGACCCATTTTGTACTGATCGTGGTGACATAAGAGCATAACAAAAGTGGAGTCTAAGGACTTTTAAACTTAAACTGTTAAGTCCCTTTTCCTTGTTCTCATTTGAGAATCTCACACGAAATGAAAGTCTTGCCTATTTTTCCAAACCTCGAAAAACATTGCACTTAGTGAATTAGGTACAATGTGTTCAACTTTTGAACAATGTGTTCACTTTTAAATTATAAGGACAGGCTCAAAGCCATAATATTTGGAAGAAACACTAGACCAAACGTTGTAAAGCTACTTTCCACTCAAGTGATTGTTACTATATATAGCTCAATTATACATATCTGAAATGTATATGTTTAGAAAACTCAACATAGATTACAGGATTAGGGTTCACTACAGCCTTCTGACTGGATCTAAGCCTATAACAGAAATAAAGTTTCTTTTTTCCCTACACACTATCTCCATTAACCCAAAAAAAGAAACTAAACAAATCCAGACTAGTTGCTTTGATTAAAACCATAAATTCAGAGTATGCTTTGCAGACTAGCTCTGTTAGGCTAACTATACCTCTGGGGGCCAGATATCACACCATGCATCTCTGATTCAGATATTTCCTTGTGGTTGACAAAGAAAAAGGTTCAACATGGAAACAAAAATGGGCTCAACATTTAAGTCCTGAAGAAAAGCAGGGCAAGTTTGTTCTTAAGAGCAAGTCACTTTTTAGATCTGAAAACAACCAGACTCCACGGTTTCTGGCTTACTTCACTCTTCTCAGATTTCACCGACTAGAATCATATGTCTTTGCCAAAAACACCTTCTTTAAGATTCAATACCAATTAAATTAAAGCACTATAGCAGAGAAAGATCTGAGATCAGTTCCCATGTTATTGTCTAAAAACTCTTGATTAATATGGTAAAGGGTCATGAGTGAGACTAGAATAAAGAGTCTAAGACAAACATGCTCAACCTAGAGTCCAAGGGTAGAACTGGAGAGGTTTGTGATCATGCATGGAAGACAAAATACATCTTTTCTTTTTCACTAGACTCTAACTTGACATTTCCCTCAAGTACAAATACAGGCAACACATCACAGTACTATTAGCTGCATCTGTAACTGTGTTACCAATAGAAATCATAAATATTTTTATATCGCATTATAGTTACTACAGAGATCTAAAAATATCACTTACACTGTTTCACTACTTCAAAACTATGCTAGTAGCCAACTTGTGGCTAGAATTGCATGTGATTACTATCTTCCTGCTCACAGATGCTCAGCATAAAACATGGACAACTACTCACCAATTCTGCAGTTCATAGTCATCCGGCCTCCGTATTTTCCAAATGTTTTACCATGAAAGCCACATGGTCTCACACAGGGGACCCAGATCCATGTTGCTTTTCAGTGTTTCCTATATATAATGATTGGCTAATCACTGAAAGAGATGAATCAGATATTACACCAGAGTTTAATGTTCTTATTCAACCTAAGCAACAAAAATTTTTATACTATAGTAATACTGTTTTTAATAAATAAAACTAGCTTTAACTTAGCTTTTTAAATGCAGTGTCTTGTGTTAATAAAGTACATATATGTCTATGCCATGAATTTAATACTTTGATAGCCATATGCAAAATATAACATTATCTTTGTAATTCAGTGTATTTTATTTTATTCATTTAAGTTCTACCAGATAGCCAAGGGGTCCATTGGCACCAAAAAGGTCAAGAGATGATGACTAACAGATAAGGCCAAATCAGCTTTCTCAAGGAAATTTGGTTCAACCAATATAGCCAATTAATATCATATATGTCAAAATGCTATTTTTTTCATTGAAATTTTATATATAATCATCCCCTCCTATACCTCAAGTACCAGCTTTTTTTTTTTCAATTGCTTTAATTTTTATTTTTATTTTATTTTACTTTACAGTACTGCATTGGTTTTGGCATACGTTGACATGAATCCGCCACGGGTGTACATGAACTCCCAAACATGAACCCCCCTCCCGCCTCCCACCCTACATCATCCCTCTGGATCATCCCCAGCTTTTAAATCTGGATGGCACCCCACTCCAGTACTCTTGCCTGGAAAATCCCATGGACGGAGGAGCCTGGTAGGCTGCAGTCCATGGGGTCGCTAAGAGTCGAACACGACTGAGCGACTTCGCTTTCGCTTTTCACTTTCATGCATTGGAGAAGGAAATGGCAACCCACTCCAGTGTTCTTGCCTGGAGAATCCCAGGGACAGGGGAGTCTGGTGGGCTGCCGTCTCTGGGGTCGCACAGAGTCGGACACGACTGAAGCGACTTAGCAGCAGCAGCAGCAGCAGCAGCAGGTAATTGCTAATAAGTTTTCTCTCAGTTATCACTGCAAGCACTATGAACCAAGGTTGGAATCCTAGAGAGTATTTCATTTAAATACCCTTCTCCCAGGTGATGCTAGTGGTAAAGAAGGCACCTGCCAGTTCAGGAGATGCAGGAGACATGGGTTGGGAAGATCCCCTGGAGGAGGAAATGTCAACTCACTCCAGTATTCTCAACTGGAAAATCCCATAGACAGGGAAGCCTCGCTGGCTACAGTCCATGAGGTCACAGAGTCAGACACGACTAAGCATACACACACACACTCTAACCACTACCCAATATATTACACAGAAGTGCAGACACCAGCGGAGAAGGCAATGGCACGCCACTCCAGTACTCTTGCCTGGAGAATCCCATGGACGGAGGATCCTGGTCCTCCATGGGGCTGCAAAATCAGACACGACTGAGCGACTTCACTTTCACTTTCAAAAGACATAATAAATGGCAGGAAGAATTTTGAGGCTCAATTTAGAATGGAATGATTCAAAGAAGAATTTATTAGCATTCTGTTTACAGAACTGTTTTTCTATGTAATGTCATTTACTGGCTCTTCCCCACAATGCAATGCACACATTCCTTTTACTCAGTATCTTCACTTTCACTTTCAAAAGACATAATAAATGGCAGGAAGAATTTTGAGGCTCAATTTAGAATGGAATGATTCAAAGAAGAATTTATTAGCATTCTGTTTACAGAACTGTTTTTCTATGTAATGTCATTTACTGGCTCTTCCCCACAATGCAATGCACACATTCCTTTTACTCAGTAAAAGCCTTTCCCTTGTTGGCCTCTGATAAATGCTCCTGAACTCTTGTCATGCTTCTTCCTGACCCACCTGTCAATAACCCTAACCCTAATCCTAACTGTCTTAGAAAGTCTTCAATTTACTGTGATACATTCACAAGTTTTTTCTTCACTTCTTTTTTGTGACTCTTCATCTAATCAGTAACCTCTTTAAATCACACTGTATAAGCTGTTAGCTCCATTATATATATTAGCTGCATAAAATGTGCCTCAAAGGATTTGTAGCCAGGGGAAAAACACAAAACAAAACTTCTTTTGCAAAATGCTGTTAGGAGTGCTATGCTGCTGCTGCTGTTTATTTGCTAAGTCATGTCTGACTCTTTGCAGTCCCATGGACTGTCACCTGCCAGGCTCCTCTGTCCATGGGATCTTCTTGGCAAGAATACCAGAGTAGGCTGCCATTCCCTTATCCATGGGATCTTCCCTGACCCAGGGATCAAACCAGGTCTCCTCTCTCTCCTGCATTGCAGGCAGATTCTTTACCATTGCACTAGCTGGGAAGCCTGATGAGTGCTATACTGCAGGATTATTTAAAGTCCTCTGGAAATACAGAGAATGTAGAGATTGGCTCTGTTTGGGTAGGTCAGATTTGGTTCACAGGAAAGGCAATCTCAGAAAATGGCTTTAAAAAACAGAGCATACACTATAATCAGTGATAGAATAAACATTTCCTGTGCTAGAAAGACATATCTAAGGTTGAAAGGTCTCTGAAATCAGAAAGAGAGAGAAAGGTAGCTCTACATAAAAATAAAACTCAAGCTAGACAAATTATAGTTGAACCAAGAAGACAAATTTTAATGTTAGTTTTGACTCACTCCTGAAACCTCACTAAAATGGGATTAAAGGAGTTTAAGATTAACAACTCACAGGTATAGAGAATAGCAGAGGACATGAAAGCAGTGCAGGTTTGGAAAATGAAAGCTGATGGACAAGTAGAACTGACTAGTAGACCAGAAAACGCTGAATCCAAACTGAAGCCCAGAACTAAACTGATTTGTGCTGCAGAATCCAAGACAGCCTTGGAAATTGGACTTCTCAGGTATCCAGAAACTGAATGGTGGAGCTAAATAGGGGTGAACTCATTGAAAAACCTGAACAAGAAGCAGTAGGATTCCTGGGCCACCAGTTTGCTGTACAAGTTGAATGTCTATTCTTCTACAGCCTTGGTAGAAGTTTGAAGGCTCTCTTCTGTTACACACTGAAATAGACCCTGGACTTGGGAACACCAGTTTCATTGAGAATTGAGGTAAGGTGTGTTATTAAAAGAAGAACATGAGAAAATATTGGAAAGAACATACTAAATGGTGATATGTGGGAGACTCCATTCTTAACTTCATTCCCAGAATACTAATAGCCACAATTTTACGACATTCAGGCAGTGAATTAAAGAACTTTGCTCTGGAGAAATTGACCCACTGGGGGAAAATCATATATAATCAAGACTAGATTAATATCTTTCATAAGGTAAGATGTAGGTGATAGGTCTCCATACTCCTTTTGATCCCCTCCCCCCTCACGCTGATTTGAATTCACTCCAGTTAGGTTTTCATCCCCAACACTCCATTGGAACTGCTAGTGTCAAGGTCATTATGACACCAGTGTTTGACAAATCCAATGGTCAATTTGCATTCTTATCTTATTTTAACTAATCAGCAAAAGTTGACACAGTCAATCATTTCCTCTTCTTTGAAACCATAGTCTTCACTTGGCTTCTAGGTCATCACATGCTACTAGTTTTGCTCTTACCCACTTGATGTTTCTAAATGTGTTGATTCTTCCTCATCTCCCTGATACTTTAAAGTTGCCCAAAGACTCAGTATTTATATTTCCTCTCAGTCTATACTAACTCTTTAGATGATGCCACCCACTTCAAAGCTTCTTTTATATTTATGTTAATGAATACCAAATTTATGTCTACAGCAGGGACCTCATCCTTGAACTCCAATTTCATGTATTCAACAGTCAGCCACACTTTGCTATCTGGTTACTGAATAGAGATCTCAAATTTGACATGTTTAGACATACAGTTCTTACTATGATGAAGTAATTCATATCATATTTATCTTCCAACAAAAATAATTTTGTAACTTATACAAATATTGAATCATTATGTTGTACACCCAAAATTAATATGTCAATTATACTTTCATAAAAATTGAACAACAATAAATGAAGAAACTACTTTAGGCATTAGACAATACAAGTATTATTCTTGAGAGAAGAAAAATGCATGAGGTGATCTTCATATGTCACTTACTTTCTACATTTTACAAATAGCAGCACAAAGAGTGGATCACAAATAGAAAGGAGAAATGTTAACAAGTAGAAACAGCAAAGTGAAATTTGTGAGCACAGATACCAAAGAAGAGAGAGCTATATGGAATAGCCCCATATATCTGCACAGAGATCCCCTTTAGTCTCTGGATGAATACTAAGTTATGCATGGACAGAGAAAGACTCCAAGAGGTCTTATAGGGAGCAGCTACTTCAGAGCCATGAGATTAATGCAGATCCCAAAGCTCTCACAATACTGAGTAAACGCTGAATCCAAACTGAAGCCCAGAACTAAACTGATTTGTGCTGCAGAATCCAAGACAGCCTTGGAAATTGGACTTCTCAGGTATCCAGAAACTGAATGGTGGAGCTAAATAGGGGTGAACTCATTGAAAAACCTGAACAAGAAGCAGTAGGATTCCTGGGCCACCAGTTTGCTGTACAAGTTGAATGTCTATTCTTCTACAGCCTTGGTAGAAGTTTGAAGGCTCTCTTCTGTTACACACTGAAATAGACCCTGGACTTGGGAACACCAGTCTCATTGAGAATTGAGGTAAGGTGTGTTATTAAAAGAAGAACATGAGAAAATATTGGAAAGAACATACTAAATGGTGATATGTGGGAGACTCCATTCTTAACTTCATTCCCAGAATACTAATAGCCACAATTTTACGACATTCAGGCAGTGAATTAAAGAACTTTGCTCTGGAGAAATTGACCCACTGGGGGAAAATCATATATAATCAAGACTAGATTAATATCTTTCATAAGGTAAGATGTAGGTGATAGGTCTCCATACTCCTTTTGATCCCCTCCCCCCTCACGCTGATTTGAATTCACTCCAGTTAGGTTTTCATCCCCAACACTCCATTGGAACTGCTAGTGTCAAGGTCATTATGACACCAGTGTTTGACAAATCCAATGGTCAATTTGCATTCTTATCTTATTTTAACTAATCAGCAAAAGTTGACACAGTCAATCATTTCCTCTTCTTTGAAACCATAGTCTTCACTTGGCTTCTAGGTCATCACATGCTACTAGTTTTGCTCTTACCCACTTGATGTTTCTAAATGTGTTGATTCTTCCTCATCTCCCTGATACTTTAAAGTTGCCCAAAGACTCAGTATTTATATTTCCTCTCAGTCTATACTAACTCTTTAGATGATGCCACCCACTTCAAAGCTTCTTTTATATTTATGTTAATGAATACCAAATTTATGTCTACAGCAGGGACCTCATCCTTGAACTCCAATTTCATGTATTCAACAGTCAGCCACACTTTGCTATCTGGTTACTGAATAGAGATCTCAAATTTGACATGTTTAGACATACAGTTCTTACTATGATGAAGTAATTCATATCATATTTATCTTCGAACAAAAATAATTTTGTAACTTATACAAATATTGAATCATTATGTTGTACACCCAAAATTAATATGTCAATTATACTTTCATAAAAATTGAACAACAATAAATGAAGAAACTACTTTAGGCATTAGACAATACAAGTATTATTCTTGAGAGAAGAAAAATGCATGAGGTGATCTTCATATGTCACTTACTTTCTACATTTTACAAATAGCAGCACAAAGAGTGGATCACAAATAGAAAGGAGAAATGTTAACAAGTAGAAACAGCAAAGTGAAATTTGTGAGCACAGATACCAAAGAAGAGAGAGCTATATGGAATAGCCCCATATATCTGCACAGAGATCCCCTTTAGTCTCTGGATGAATACTAAGTTATGCATGGACAGAGAAAGACTCCAAGAGGTCTTATAGGGAGCAGCTACTTCAGAGCCATGAGATTAATGCAGATCCCAAAGCTCTCACAATACTGAGAGATGTTTATATTTTCACAAGCCAAATGAAGAGATTTGACTGAATACCCACAGATATCTAGTTGCAACCCCAGAATGGACACACGTTAAAAGAAGGCTTATTTTATCACTAGATTAAGGACTATTCTAGACTCTCCCAAAGAAAGCTTAAAATCAAGTAGGATCAAGCTGATTGAGTAAAGTTCCTGCTAGCTAAAACAAACTTCAACATTGTTCAAAGAAAGACATAATGTTAAACACACTCTCATCAGATTTTCAACAGCATTGCATCTTAAATGTCTGGCATACAATTAAAAATTACTAAACTGATGAAGAAGCTGGAAAAATGTATTAAAACCCAAAACTAGGAAGAAAAAGTCAGTAGAAATTCAGAGACTGCACTAATGCTGGAATTCAATAACAAGGACTTTAAAATAACTGTGGCTTCCCAAGTGGCTCAGACAGTAAAGACTCTTTCTGCAGTGCAAGAGACACAGGTTTGATCCCTGGGTTGGGAAGATCCCCTGGAGAAGGAAATGGCAACCCAGTCTTGACTGGAGAATTCTATGGACAGAGGAGCCTGTCAGGCTACAGTCCATGGGGCCACAAAGGGTCAGACATGACTGAGCAACTAACACTCTTGGAATAACTACAGCTTACCCCTGAACAACAGGGATTTGCACCGCATGGGTCAACTTATACACAGGCTTTTTAGACGAATATATAGTCAGCCCTCCACACCAGTATGTTCTTCATCCACAGACTGAACTAACTGTGCATCATGTATACTACATTTGCAATCTGCAATGTTTCAATCTGTGGATACAAAATTTGCAGATTCAGAGGGCTGACTATAGAACTTGAACATCTACAGATTTTGGTATCTACAGTGGGTCCTGGAACCAATCAATCCTCTGTGGATACCAAGGGAATACTATATTATAAATATGTTCAAGTGTTGAGTGAATAGAAGCAGAATCTAAAAACTACACATTGCAGGTGAAAAGATTAGTTTTGGAGACGGGACAAAGGGAAATATATCTAAACCAAAGCTTACAAAAAATAATATAAGACTGAAAAAAAATGAATACAGCTGCAGTGGCCTGTGAAACAATATCAAGTTATCTAACAAATATATAGTTGGAATTCTAGAAGGAGAGGGGAAAGACATTGGAGTCAAAAAATTTAAAAAATTAAATAAACAATGGCCACAAATTCTTCAAGAAGCTCGACTAACTCTAGCCAGATAAACCTAAGAAAAACCAGACCTAGGCACATAATAGTCAAATTGCTGAAAACTAAAAAGTAAGAGAAAATTTGCAAAGGGACCAGAGAAAAAGAGTCCATTACATAGAGACAAATAAGATGATTGCTCTCTTCTCATTAGAAATAGTACAACCAGATAACAATGAAATGGCACATTTAAAGCACTGAAAGGAAAATATTATTGACCTAGAATCCTATATCCAGAAAAAAATATGCTTTGAAATTGGAGGCAAAATATATAGTCAAATAAAATCTGAGAAAATTCATGAATAGTAGACCTGCACATCAAGCCCAAGGAAAATATCAGACAGAAATTTAGATCTGCAAGGAATGAAGAGTGACGAAAATATATATGGGCAAAAATAAATGACTTTTCTCAATTTCTCTAAAGATCTGACTATTTAAAGCAAGGATAATAGTTTCCTGTGGAGTTTATAAGATGTGCAGAACAATTCATCAAGAAGACATGACAGCTTAAAATGTGTATGTGAATAGTAGCAAAGTTTCAAAAGAAATGAAGCAAAACCCGGCAGAACCAAATGAAGAAATATATGTTTATACTCATAGTTTAAGGTATTAACCCTCTTCTCTATAACTCCCTCTAACAGAGTAAAAAAAAAAAAAAACTGGCAATATTTATTAGAAAAAGATTTGAACAATATTGTGACGTTTTACTTTCCACAAATGTTCTCAGCAATATTTACAGCCTCATATCCTCTTCTAGAACCTCCTCACACCCCCATCAAGACATGGAGTCAATGGACTCTCTTCTAGACTGAAGAGACAGCATTCTGTGACTACTGCTACAAACAGAACATGGCAGAAGTAAGCTTTATGACTTCCAAGGCTAAGTCAAAAAAGGTAATATATCTAATATATCATCTACTTATCTTTCTCCCTCTCTCATAACATGCAACTTGAGTGCTTTAAACCAACATCTTCCCTGAGCCACCATGCTACAGAGGTCACACATTGAGACCACATTAAAATAGAGATGCCTAAGAAGCTTAAGATGATTCCAGCTTCCAACCCAGGCCCAACCAGCTAATGCTGAGTGGAACTTGCCTTTGAGATGTCCCAGCTGATGCTGGTTGGGGCACAGTAAACTATTCCCACTAAACCTTGCTGGAACAACAGCATTTGAGCCAAATAAATGTTGCTGTTTTAACCCACTAAATATGGGGGATATATGTTACACAGCCATTGATAGCAGATATCTTTACCAGCCAACATGATCTAACTGAAAAATATAGGATGCTATACCCAAACAACTAAAGAAGCTAAGTACTCATGGTACATTCATCCATATAGACCATATGTTGGGCATAAACAAATATGAATGAGTTTAGGACTAAGTCATACTAAGTTAGAAATTAATAAAGAGGGAATTCCCTGGTGGTCCAGTGGTCAGGACTCTACGTTTTTCACTTCTGAGGACACATGTTCCATCCTTGGTCAGGAAACTGGGATCTTGTGGACCATATGGAATGGCCAAGAACAAGAAAAAGAAATGAAGAAACCAAATTAAAAATTAATAACAAATAGATATCAAAAAATTCCCAAATATATAAAAATTTAAAAAACAAGGCTTCCCTGATAGCTCAATTGGTAAAGAATCTGTCTGCAATGCAGGAGACCCTGGTTCAATTCCTGGATTGGAAATTGAATTCCTGGATCTGCTGGAGAAGGGATAGGTTACCCACTCAAGTATTTTGGGGCTTCCCTTGTGGCTCAGCTGGTAAAGAATCCACATGCAATGCAGGAGACCTAGGTTCGATCCCTGGGTTGGGAAAATCCCCTGGAGAAGGGAAAGGCTACCCACTCCAGTATTCTGGGCTGGGGAATGAGATGGACTCTGTAGTCCATGGGGTCACAAAGAGTAGGACACGATTAAGCGACTTTCACTTTCACTTCACTTTCACTTTCAACACTTAAAGAAGCCAACATCAGAGAAGAAATCAAAAAGAGAATTTGAAAATACTTTGAAATAAATAAGGAGAACAAATGTGTCAAAAACTATGGGAGGCATCTAAAGTATCATTTAAAAGGAAATTTATAGATGTACTGGATCTTTTTCCTTTAAAGGGAAGGTTGAAAATTAATTATCTAAACTTATACCTTAAAACTCTAGAAAAGAAAGAGTAAATGAAACCCAAAATATGAAAATGTAGAGAATTAATAAATATGAGAAGAAATCAATGAAATTAAAAAGTGAAACAGTATACAAAAATCAATAAAACCAAAAACTAGTTCTTAATAAACTTGACATCATCTTGCCAAAACTGATCAAAAAAGAAGAGAAAACAACGTGGGATGGGAGAGGAAGACAGAGCATCTAGGATGAGTCATAACAAGGATGCTACCTCATGGCTAAGTGGGGTTTATCCCCAGAATGCAAGATTCGTTGCAGCAAAAACCAAATCAATACAATTCACCAAGTTAACAGAAAAAAATGATAACCTCAATAATTTCCCCGATAGAAGTAGAAAAAACATTTAACAAAATTAACACTTTCTCTAGATAAGAGCTTGCAGCAAAATCATAATAGAAGGAAACTCCTTTAATGTTTTTCCCTTTATTGGCAAGTCTCCCTACTTTAGCCTTTCACTCCTAGAGCCTATTCTCAACAGAGCAACAAATTTATCTTGTTAAAATACAATTAGATTAATTTAGCTCTTTTGCCCCAAACACTCTGTTACTCCAAATTTTGCTTCTGCATTTTGCTTAAATTGAAAAGATATTAACTTAGTTATATACATCATGATCTCTAAAAGAAGCACTAAAAATACTAAGAGATATGGCAAGTCAATGAATTAAAATGGGTTACCAAAAAATAAGGCAGGAAAAGGAAAAAGGAACAAAAACTACAGGAGACAAGCAAAAAAAGCAAATAATTTATAAAGGAGACTTAAATGCAATCATCAATAGTTACATTAATGGTAAATGATCCACATACCAATTAAAAGTCAGTGATTGTTAGATGAGAAAATCAAAATATTCTAATAGACAACTACAAAAAATCTACTTTAATAGTAAAATAGAAGGATCCCTACTATAATCAAGAACAAGTAAAATATGTCTGCTAGATCTATTATTAATTAACATTGTTCTGGAAAAGTTTGCCAACATAGTTGGGAAAGAAAGAAAATTTTAAAGTACAAATATTGAAAAGAGGAAGAAAAAGTAACATTATGTAGAGGACTTCATTGTGTAAGTATAAAACTGAACAAAATAATCTGAAAAGCAACCAGGGTTTATACAAAAGATTAGTAGAGTAGTAATTAAAAAATGAATAAAGCTCAATATGTGTCTACATTCCAGAAATAAAAAGTTAGAAAGTAAACTACATTCCTAATAGCAAAACATATATTGCCTAAGAGTTAAACTCATGAGAAATGTACAGAATCTCTGTGAATAAAACCACAATACTGTTATTGAAGAACATAAAGAAAAGTTGTCTAAATGGAGAACTATATCATGTTACTGGGTCAGAAGATTTAATATTATCAAGATGTCATTGCTTCCCAAATAAATAAATAAACTCAGTGCAATCTCAGTGGGTTTGAGGATTTATTTTTGGAAATGAAAGAAATGATTCTGAAATTCATCTGGAAGAATAATACACGAAACTAAGTGGGATATTCAGGAAATTATAGTAATGAGAGGACTTTATTCTACTAGGAAATAAAATGTATTCACATATAAAATAATAATTACAACATTGTAATACTTCCATAAAAACAAGCAAGAATGAGAGAGAATTTAAGGTTTAGAGCAATTTCTTCATAAACATAAGATTAATTTGTTAATAGTGGAATCTTAAATCAGTGAGAAAGTAAATTAGTCTATAAATAGGAATGGAGAGATTGACTATCAATTTTGGGGAAAATAAGTTAGATTAATATTCAACACAATTCAAAATAAAGTCCATTTTTGAGATTAGTTGTTTGTCAGTTGCTTCATTTGCTATTATTTTCTCCCATTCCAAAGGCTGTCTTTTCACCTTGCTTATAGTTTCCTTTGGTGTGCAGAAGCTTTTAATTTTAATTAGGTCCCATTTGTTTATTTTTGCTTTTATTTCCAGTATTCTGGGAGGTGGATCATAGAGGATCCTGCTGTGATTTATGTCGGAGAGTGTTTTGCCTATGTTCTCCTCTAGGAGTTTTATAGTTTCTGGTCTTACATTTAGATCTTTAATCCATTTTGAGTTTATTTTTGTGTGTGGAGTTAGAAAGTGATCTAGTTTCATTCTTTTACAAGTGGTTGACCAGTTTTCCCAGCACCACTTGTTAAAGAGATTGTCTTTACTCCATTGTATATTCTTGCCTCCTTTGTC
>SJYX01023380.1:0-62059 GCA_006410675.1 Oreotragus oreotragus | reverse complement strand
TGCATGAACGTGAAAATTGAAAGTCAAGTCGCTCAGTCGTGTCCGACTCTTAGCGACCCCATGGACTGCGGCCCACCAGGCTCCTCTGTCTATGGGGTTTCCAGGCAAGAGTGCTGGAGTAGGGTGCCATTGTGAAAGGGTATAGATTTGTATAATTTTTTTGAAAAATAGATTGGAATTCTTGAAATTTTGTAAATATACCATTTAAGGGAGTTGATCCTAACAAAACAACAATGGATTCCTCTAAATGGATATCCACAGTACCTGATTATAAAACATCAGACCAAAAAATGGCTCTATTCACTTTGTTTTTTAAGAAATCAAATCAAAACAACAATGAGACAGAGAGAGAGAGGGATGATCTTTGGTAAAATTAGGATATACTTGTAACTCTGAACTATATTCGAGAAAGAGTTACCAAAGCCAGGAAAGTCAAACAGGAATGCAGGGAAATGCCGAAAGAGACATCTGTGGGAGAAGATCTCAAACAAATGAGGCAGAGCCGTCACTTATCAAAGCACGGAGCACAACATGAGGGGCAAACCACAAGTGTTGTCTGGGACAGTGGGAATAGGATGCCTGGGTCTTTAGAGGAAGTCTCCCAAACCCTGTAGAATAGAAAGACCAAAAAAAATTAACGAGGAAACACACATTTTTTTGAGAAAAACAATGTGTTGTTGAGGAAGGGTAAAGGATATAGAACTTGAATTATGAGCAGTCCAGAAACTGCTGATTTCTTTGCACTGGGGAGAAACGAAGGTTAGAACAATTCACACACACACACACTGCTGAGCCATAAAGAGTTTTACTGTGAACCAAGGAAAGTTAATGCTTGCCTGGAACACTACTCTAGGGTCTTCCCTGAAGAAATATCTCAAAAATAACTGGAAGAATTCACCTCATTCACAAAAGTAATAAGCAAAAAAGAACCAGACAAATATGCATGCAAAGTTATTCCAGGTAAAGGAAGAAAAATGTGGGAAAAACACATGGCAGGTGATGAACACACACCAGAAAAATATGACCACTGCTCAGATAAAAGTCATGACCAAAAACATGGTCATAAATACAAGGCACCTAATGAATCAAAGAGCTTAAAGCAGAGAAATGGAGGAGATGAAACCCAAGCTGGCAGATTTAAAAAACAAATAGAAAAAAAAAAATCTGTCCAAGAAATCCAACGACATTAAGCAGTACAAAGAGCCATCATTTAAATCACACTAAAGAATAGAAGAACAAGATTAAGGAAAGCGAGCGAAGTGATAGATATGAATTAGAGATGAAAACATAAATCAGTACAAAACAAAAAGAAAAAACAAAGGCATAATTTTGAAAAACCTGAAAAACTTAAATCTCTAACTTGGCTAGCAATCCATAATACCCACCACCAAAAAAAAAAAAAAAAGAAGCCCTCATGCAATATGATCTACACTTCAAAGATGAAAAACAAAAACCAAAAAACTTCGGGTGTGCACGCAAAATGATTAAGTAACCTACAAGCCTGAGACATATTCCTATTTGTTACCCCTAAATTTACTCTTATTTCTGGCTGTATAACCACCCAACTAGACACTGCATCTCCTAACCTTCCTTGCAGTTAGTTAGGGTGGCTATATGAGTAGGTCCTGGCTAACTGGATACACACTAAAATGAAGTGTGCAAAGTAATCGAAAATTTAAAGAAAAGCTACTTTCTCTGAATTTTGCCACTTCCTCTCTCTTGCAAACTGGGATATAGATGTGCCAGCAACACACCTTTAATCTTGGGAATGAGAATAGTGCCCTAGGGGATAGTGGAGCAATAAGACAGAATAAATTGCTCCCTGGATGACTATGCAGTAGTAGTTGCTCTGATAACAGACCAGACCAGATAGATGAGAGAGATATAAAGTTCAGTCTTATTTAAATCACTGTATCTTATACTTTGTTTCAGTATCATATTCTTTCTCATACCTAATACAAAGAGAAAAGCTAGACTGGCCTCATACTTCGCAATAATATTCAACACTGTAGACTTAGGTATGATACTGTCTTAGTGAGGGCTACTCCAATAGAATGCAGATTCACTGGTGGCTCAGACAGTAAAGGGTCTGCCTACAACGCAGAATACCCGGGGTTTGATCCCTGGGTTAGGATGATCCCCTGGAGAAAGGAAAGGCAACCCACTCCAATATTCTTGCCTGGAAAATCCCATGGATGGAGGAGCCTGGCAGGCTACAATCCATGGAGTCGCAAAGAGTTGGACACGACTGAGTAACTTCACTTTCTTTCTTTCTTTTCACTCTAATAGAATTCCATACAGTGGGTGCTTATAAAAAACATAAATTTATTTCTCACAGTTCTAAAGACTAGTCGGGCTAAGATCAAGGACAAATTTGGTGTCTGGTAAGGGCCTGCTTCCTGATCTGTAGATGGCTGTCCTTTCACTGTATCTCCCTATGGAAGAACAAGTGAGGGAGCTCCCTCGGGTCTCTTTTACCACAGCAGTAATCCCATTCCTGACAGCTCACCCTCATGACACCATCAATTCCCCAGATCCCTACCTTCAAATACTATCACTTTAGAGATGAGTTTTCAACAAGTGAATCTTGGAAGGACACAAGCAAGACCCAATCAAAAAGCTATTACAAGATACAAATTATTATATATAAAAAAGATAAACAACAGGTCCTACTCTACACTACAGGGAACTATATTCAGTATCCTGTGATAAACTATAATGGAAAAGAATAAAAAAAAGGATGTATACATATTGTATAATTGAATCACATTGCTTAACACTAGAAAAATCACACCACTTTGTAAGTCAACTATATTTCAATAAACTAAAATTTTAGAAGAAGCTATTATAGACATATAATATATAGATGGTATTATAAGAATACAATAGATGGTATTATAAGAATAGATAATATATAGATGGTATTATAAGAATACCATCTTTAATAAGATACTGCTCATCCTTTTCTTTTGGAGAAGGAAATGGCAACCTACTCCAGTATTCTTGCCTAGAGAATCCTGTGGACAGAGGAGCCTGGGGGCTGCTGTCCATGGGGTCGCACAGAATCTGACACAACTAAAGCGACTTCAGTTCAGTTCAGTTCAATCGTTCAGTCATGTCTGACTCTTTGCGACCCCATGAATCGCAGCACGGCAAGCCTCCCTGTCTATCACCAACTCCCAGAGTTCACTCAGACTCATGTCCATTGAGTCAGTGATGCAGTCTAGCCATCTCATCCTCTGTTGTCCCCTTCTCCTCCTGCCTTCAATCTTTCCCAGCACCAGAGTCTTTTCAAATGAGTCAGTTCTTCTCATCAGGTAGCCAAAGTATTGGAGTTTCAGCTTCAACATCAGTCCTTCCAATGAACACTCAGGACTGATCTCCTTTAGGATGGACTGGTAGGGTCTCCTTGCAGTCCAGTTCAGTTCAGTCACTCAGTCGTGTCCAACTCTTTGCGATCCTATGAACCACAGCATGCCAGGCTTCCCTGTCCATCACCAACTTCCAGAGTCCACCCAAACCCATGTCCATTGAATTGGTGATACCATCCAACCATCTCATCCTCTGTCATCCCCTTCTCTCCCTGCCGTCAATCTTTCCCAGCATCAGGGTCTTTTCAAATGAGTCAGCTCTTCGCATCAGGTGGCCAAAGTATTGGAGTTTCAGCTTCAACATCAGTCATTCCAGGACTGATCTCCTTTAGGATGGACTGGTTGGATCTCCTTGCAGTCCAAGGGATTCCCAAGAGTCTTTTCCAACACCACAGTTCAAAATCATCAATTCTTTGATGCTCAGCTTTCTTTATAGACAGTAAGAGAATTTTTAAAATGTCTAAGTTAAAAATTAATACTAAATTATTCCAGTTACAGCTTTGATAGACATTCTTATATTAAACCAAACCATAGAAAAAAAACAAAACCATACAAAAGCAAACAAAACCATAGAAAATTTGGATAAAATGAAAAGTACATGTTTGAAAGCATGAAGATCTATCAAGTCACTAGAACTTGAGAGGTGAAGTTCTACAAGAGGCAAGAAGGGTGTTGAGATAAACCCCAAATTTTGCTCCATTATTCCTCTGAATGCATTTGCTAATTCACAAGCAGTTTAGAGTTTCATGTCTGAGAATCAAGCAAAAAGGGATGGCTATGAGGCTGGAAGCTGAAAAAACTTTCTGTGGTCTCGCAAGACTGAAGGAAAAAACCTGGAATTCAACAAAACAACTAAGACTTGAAAAGACAAGATCATCAGGGGGAATGGAAGTGTATTAATATTAAAATGAACCCACTGTTCAGCGAATCTGCTCTAGGAATCTGCTCATTTCTAAATAATATGGAGATGAGAACATAAGAAGCCAAGCAGAAAGTGGCAACCAGGATCCTGTATCAGTTTGCTTGGGCTCCCAAAAAATAAAGGTCCTCAGACTAGGTGGCTTAAACAACAGAAATGTATCTTCTCACCATTCTGAAGTTAAGAAGTCCAAGCTCAAGGAGGGTATTGGCAGAGCTGGTTTCTTCTCTGGCCTCTCTCTTTGTCTGGTAGATGGCCATTTTCCATCTGTGTTTTCACATGGTCTTCCTGTGTGCATGGCTCTGTCCTAATCTCATTTGATAAGGACAGCAGTCATATTGGACTAGGGTTCAATGCAATGACTTCATTTTTAAAATAACTTCCTTCTTAAAGGGTTTATCTCCTTTATCTCCCAATAGAGTCTCCTTCTGAGGTACTAGTGGTTAAGATCCCAATATATGATTTTAGGAAGGATACTGTGGAGCCCATAACGGCCTAAGAAGTAGAGAAAAACTTTAGGCAGTTCACTGACAATAGAGAGACAAAAATTGGGCCTCAAGGCCCATAAAAGGGAAGGAACTCTAATAAACATGCTCGCCATTTAGTTAGGTTCCCTGAGAGATTACATCTTAAAGCCAAATTGGAAATGGATTAGTCTTCACAGTGGAATCCATCTTTGAATCAGCTCAGTCCTGGCTGGATTGAAGCAAATTGCCTGTCAGAAGCAACTGCAAATCTTCTCTGAAGGAATGGACAGTATTTAGACCCTCAAATTATTTCTAAAATTTTTTCATATGCAAGTCTTATCACTCAATAAAAAGTTATAACATATATCAGGAAATAGAGACAAATAGCTGAAAATCAAGAGGAAAAGAAATAGAAGAAATACTGAAGATCCAGTTACTATTCTAGATAAACTATATATTTTATTTTAGTTGTTCAATCATGTCTGACTCTTTTCAACCCCATGGACTGTTTTGCAACCTCCAGCCTCCTCTGTCCATGGGATTCTCCAGGCAAGAATACTGGAGCGAGTTGTCTTTTCCTTCTCCAGGGGATCTTCCTGACCCAGGAATAGAACCCAGGTTTCCTGCATTGTGGATGGATTCTTTACTGTCTAAGCCACCAAGGAAGCCCAACATACATTATGCTGGTTTTCAGAAGGGCTTCAAAGATATCAAATATATCTGCAAGTAAATTAACCACCTGTTGAAACAAAGCCTAACAATTCCTTAAAGAAGACAATAAAAGAAAAATACTCAACAATGTAAACCAGACAATACAAAATTAGTGGGCATGCCAAGAAGAACAAAAATTTGACCATAAACAAAGTGTTTTAGAAAGACACATGTTCAGAAACGATAAAGATGATGGAACTAGCAAATAAGTGTTAAAATAGCTATTGTAAACTACACTGAGGGCTTCTCTGGTGCCTCAGTAGTAAAGAATCCTCCTGCCAATGCAGAAGATTCAGGTTCAGTCCCTGGGTGGGAATGATCCCCTGGAGAAGGAAATAGCAACCCACTCCAGAATTTTTGCCTGGGAAATCACAGAGACAGAGGAGCATGGTGGGCTACAGTCCATGGGGTTACAGCAGAGACAGACACAACTTAGTAACTAAACAACAGCACTACATTGAAGTATTTAAAGCAAAACACACACATAGTAAGAAAAGAAATTTTATGAAGTCTGGACACAGTTTCAAAGATAGGAGAAAGCTGATAAGTTGTCAGAAACCAATGATGAAGAAAAAAATCTTAAAAAAGCAGCTAGGAAAAAATTATGTGATAAACAAAGGAACAAAAACAAAAATAATTGAACTTATTACTACAACTATGTAAACTGGAAGAAAATTAGACAACATTTTTAAACTACTAAAAGAAAAAAGAAAACGTCGATATAGAGTTCCACAATCAGTAAAAAATATCATTCAAAATAAAGATGAAATAAACATAGTGTAGTTAAAGACATACATGTTGTTGAAAGTATTTATCACCAGGATATCTGTATTAAAAGAAATGTTAAAGCTTTTCAGACAGAAGAAAAATAATACCAGGTAGAAAGTTAGATCTACAGAAAAGAATGAAGAAAAGAATAAATGATAAAGATATGGATAAATATAAAATTTTATCTCATTTTAAAAATTTATTTAAAAGATGTCTATTTAAGGTAAAAGTCATAATAATGTATTGTGGAATTTGTAACATCCAGAAGTAAAGTGCATGGCAACAATAAGATAAAAGGGCACAGGCAAATGGAAGTATCCTGTTGTTTCTTACATTACATGTGAAGTGGTATATTATTTGACAGAAGAGTGTTAGAAGTTACAGATGCATGTTTCAAACCTGGAGCACCCATCAAGGCAATAAAGTTAACAATGAAGAGATACTGGAATTAGAAAAATACTCAAATCAAAACAAGGCAGGAATGGAAAAAAAAAAAAAAAAAGGTAAAGATGGAAATGTCCAGATCAAATAAACATGAAAGTAATTCAAACTTCACTTGTAAATTTATTTTAAAAAAAATTTTTTAATTCAGCTGCAATGAGAAGTAATTTTTAACTTCAGTTTGGCAAAAAAAAATGTCTGCTAACACTATCGTCACTGAGATATGGGGAAACAACCACTCATGCGTTGTTAGTAGGCAGATAAACAGGTACAAGCTTGTGAAGCTCAATCAGCAACATTTCTAAGGATTAGAGATGCACATAGTATTTGATCCAGGAACATTGCTAATAGATATTTATGCTACAGGTAGCTTTGTTCATCCATGAAATGATACATATGCAAAAATATGCAATAATATTAACTGCAAAATTATTTCTAATAAAAATTAGATTGGAAGCAATCTAAATGACCATCAAAAGGAGAATGGCTGGAAAGGTAAAACTATGAACATACATACAAATAGACTACTATATATAGTAATCTACCCAAGTAATTCCACAGACTATTTCCCTAGTTAATATGTTCCTGACAAAACAACTCTTGTGTTTTAATAACCAAACTTCAGAGATGTGTGTATCTTCCAATACAATATTTTCTAGCCAGAGTTTATATAGGAACATTTAATATTTACCTCATAAAACGCAATATATTTTTTACCAAAATGACAAGCAGGGAAAGCCTCCGGTACTGTGAGATAGTAAATTTCTGTTATGTTATCCAGTTTGTGGTATTTTATTACATCAAAGTAACACAGCAAGGTATTATCAGAAAGAGTGGGGCTCAGGAAAGGAACTGATCAATATATAAGCAGGAATAAAAGAGAATATGTTCAGAAATTTGAGGATTTACAGGGTTAGAGAAAGCAATTGCTTTTTTATACCAAATGGTAAAAATATGCAACTTAGCAATAAATACTGGTTAAAACTCAAACTCAAGGGAAGGCGCAAACCAAAGCTATGGCCATAATATTCTTTGTTAACTTTGCTGAATACATGACGATGTCCCAGAGAAAAACTGTGATGGATGGCCACTCAGTCTTTTCAGTGATAGGAAATGGCTTACAAAAAAGAGATTCAGGGCACGATCTCTCACATCTGAAGAGTGGGGAGACAGTTCAAAGAATGCTCAGCTCTTCTCTCTCCCACAACCCAGACTCGGAGAACATCAAAACCTCCAACAAAGGGCTTATCTGTTAAATAATAGCAACAAGAAAGAGAAAGGGTGGTATTTTTACATGCAGCATAAACTTCAGTGGCAGTATTTTTATCCAAGGAGTTAAAATAAGTTCACCAGGAAGGCTTTGTTTTGTCTGCAATTGCATCCCCATCACCTAACCCAGAACACATAGACTAGTAGCTGCTCACCATATATTTGCTGACTCCAAGAATAAGTAATGAAAAGGCAGCCAGAAGAATAAAGGCATTTTCTCTGCTTGCTTCTCCTCGTCCCATGAGGAGGAGGGAGGGGGAAAATGAGAAGCCCACTTGAGCAGTATTCTCAGAAAGAACTGAATTTAGTGACAGTAAAAAGGTGATGCATGTGAGCTAAGTCGTGTCTGACTCTTTGTGACCATATGAACTGTAGCCCACCAGGCTCCTCTTTCCATGGGATTCTCCAGGTAAGAATACTGGAGTGGGTTGCTATGCCCTTCTCCAGGGGATCTTCCCGACCCAAGGATTAAACCTGAGTCTGTTAAATCTCCTGAATTTACAGGTTCTTTACCACTAGAACCACCTGGGAAGCCCATAAAAAAGAGGGAGCTTTTATTTGAGAAGTTTGTCTAAGATTATGTAGAGGCTCTTTGACCTTAGCCACTAATAGGCAGCCTTGCCATTAATTTATCATTTCCTCCCTAGTTTACTTCTCCCAGAACTAGTCCAGACCTCTTGTGAAGCTCACAAACTTCTTTAATCCCAACTCTAATTCATTTCATTACTGAGAGGACTGAAATTATTCAACATAAGTGTTTTCAATGAATCCTATTATCATCTAAGCCCCTAAATTGGGACTCTCCCATTTCCATACCACAGATGAGGACATGGCCTCATTTTTTTTTAAGCCAGCATAGCTGTATCCATATTTCTCTGCAAAAAGGACATTTTTGCTCTTTTTGCTCTTTACATTCATGTAAAATGTCTGTTCTTTTCTGAATTTAAATTAATGCCTTGGTTCTATGCCTTGCATCTCCCCATCCTCTGCTCCTTCAGACTAAGAACACTTTCTTAAGATCTTAAAGTATTTCCAGATATAGAAAACTCTTCTTTTTTGTTCTGGCTGTTAGATTAAAACTATTAAAAATCCATATGATCTACCATTACATATTGCATATAGGAAAGGGAACAGAAGCACTAGATCTTAGTTAAAATCATTCTTCAACTGGGGCCAAAGCTGGAAATGCTTCTGAAGGTTCTTTATCTTGCACCCACTCTATTTGCAAACATTCTTGTTCACATTCACTTTCTCAAAATGTACCTTTATTAAGACAGATCTAATCACATCCCAGTTCAGCTCAAGCCATGAGAGTACTCCAACAAATAATATTTTCTACAATATCCTCATGCTGCTGCTGCTGCTAAGTTGCTTCAGTCGTGTCCGACTCTATGTGACCCCATAGACGGCAACCAACCAGGCTTCCCCGTCCCTGGGATTCTCCAGGCAAGGACACTGGAGTGGGTGGCCATTTCCTTCTCCAAGGCATGAAAGTGAAAAGTGAAAGTGAAGTCACTCAGTCGTGTCTGACTCTTCGTGACCCCATGGACTGCAGCCTACCAGGCTCCTCTGCCCATGGGATTTTCCAGGCAATGGTAGTAGAGTGGGGTGCCATTGCCTTCTCCAGTCCTCATGCTAACTATCATATATTCACCCAGATGCCACCTGATCATATCCATCCCAAAGGTAGCTAGGTGCAGTGAGTTTAAGCCTACAATTCTAGCCTGAGTTCTCCCCAAGATTTCTTCAACTCACCAAAAGTTCTTATGGTCTCTTCTGCTCAGTTCTCTATTACGTCAATTCAGAAGTGAAATTCAGTTTCTTCATTAATTCCCGTAGAAAAACCTCCATTCACATAAAATACAGCTTAGCTGTATACAGAAGGACCACAAGGAAGGATCACAGCCTGCACCCAGAGCAAACACTTCACATCAACCACTCCTCTTCACCGGGGTCCCTTCTAGTAATCCCACCACCAGGGATTCCCCAGTTGGTTCTTTACGTAATCAGCACTTAGCTTCATGTCTTTCTGTAAATTCCCCTCTATTCTTATTCTTTCCCATCTCCAGAAAGCTCAGACACTGGAGGTTGCACTTTTCCCCTCCAAGGTATTTTTTCCAGACAGATACTGCTTCTTCCACAAGAGGAATTCTGATATAAACTGTTAAATTTAGATTAGAATCTAAGTTAATTTCTGGAGATAATTTAATAATTCTAGTCTTGTTTCTTTTGTTCTTTGAATGAGGAAACAGAGGCCTAGAAATCTTAAGTGCTGTGCTTACTTTAGCTCTTACAACACTATTTACAGAGACCATCTGATTCAGAAACATGTGGGTGGTTTTTATAAAAAATACTACATTTGAGGCTGCACCTTCCATCTGCTAAACCAGGATCTACTGAACAGCTCCCCAGATAACTTTTAGGCACACAAAGTCACTGCCTTATAGTTATAATTTTAGGACTGGGCGGGGGAGAGGGGTACAAAAAAATACCAAAGCTGTTACAAATTTAATTAAATCTGAGCTGTAAGAATGACAGTTTGGTTTCACGCAGCACCTGAAAAGACCTTAGCCAATTTTGACACAGGACAAAGTAAATCCTAGTGTCACTTTAGTGGAAGTAACAGGAGATTAGGAGTCAAAGCTAATGTGTAACCTTGAGCAAGCTACTTAACATCTCTGGACCTCAGGTTCCTGGGGGAAAAGACTGCTTTCCCTACTTAACTCCAAGGGCTATTTGAAGGGTAAAATGAGATCATGTATGTGAAAACACTTGTAGAAGGAGGAGAAAATAAATAGCTCTCTACAACTGCTAGGTATTATTTCAAAGTCCTACTTGGGCCTGGAAAACATCAATCTTCTGCCTGTTACCAGTGTGCTAGTAATACAGGCTATGGAGTTTCTCAAGAAGCCCGTAGGATCCAAGTTAGGCAGCTCATTGCTCAGGCTGAGTAGCCAGAGAGGGGAATTCTTGATTCAAAGCAGCATCTGTTAGTGATTAAGGTTTCAGAGGCATGTGCCTGAACTGAAGGCAATGCTACAGAATTGGTCATAGCAGCAGTCCCAGTTGTAAAACAGATTCCATCCTTAAAGTGGATATGAAAGGTAAACATGAAAGCACTATTCTGCAGTCACATGAAACAAAAATGACGCTTGTTTAACATCCCCCACAGCACATGTGCAAGCACACACAACGGGAAACAACAACAGACAGAGGCTTATGGGAAAGAAAGATTCCCCCAAGCCACAGCCACCACCATCAAACTCAGAAGAGCTCACTTGTACTCTAACAATTGCACATAATGTTTGCAAAGTGGATATCTCTGGCATTCACTCTCTGATGCTCTCTTCCTTGAAAACTCAAGTTTGATTAAATTGGATCCTTGGCAAAAAAAAAAAGAATCCCCATATCCAAAAATCACTATGAATTCTGTCTGTGTCAGAATTCTGTCTGTCTGTGTCTGTCTGACTATAGTTAACATGATCATGTTTACTGTGACTTAGAAAACAGGATGGACTTTGAACAAAGTCCAAAGATCTGGGCCTGGTGTGAAGAGTGATCTTAGGACTTCTAGGTAGGCTGGGTGAGAAATTCTGAGAGTGTTTGGGATGGCGGTAGAATGAGACCCCAAGGTTTTCATTAATGTTATTTTGGGAAAGTATGCACTATCTATAAAAGTGGATGTAGGTGTGTGCTTGAGTTGAACTTAGAAAACTTAGAGAGAGGGCTGTTAAAAAATTTAAAGAAAAAGTCAAGATGAGCAGTTTAAGGTGGGTCAGAATTTACTCTTCAAGCTATAAATTTCAGCTGAAGGTACATGAATAAGAAACATGATGTCCCACACCAGGGGAGAGTCCTGGTTTTTATGGGGAACACCTTGAACATACCCAGGAAGTCAGCAACTTGGATGACCTGGCTGGTTTAAGTTTAGCCTTTCTGGAAGCACTTGAGAAAAAGCAGGGAGAGCTGTACCCAAGGCCAGAGCAAGTGACCAATAAGAAAACAGAATAAGAAGCAAAAAACTGGGACTTCCCTGGTGGTCTAGCAGTTAACACCTCACCTTCCAATGCAAGTGGTGTGGGTTCAATCACTGGTCAGGAAGCTAAGATCCCACAGACCTCTCACCCAAAAAAGCCAAAACATAAAACAGAAGCACTATTGTAACAAATTTGGTAAAGACTTTGAAAAACTTGTCTACATTAGAAAAACCTTAAAGAAAAATAAAGAGTATGTTTATTTAAAAAAAAAAAAAGAAGAAGGAGCACCAAAAGCTGACTGTAGGAGAGATGGATCTAAGGACAATCCTAATAGAAGAAAACTGTTCCAGGAAGGCAGAGCACGGGGCCTATGGGCCAGTCACTGAGGCCAAAGGAAAAACAGAGGGAACCATAGCCATCTATCTGGTTAGAAGTTTGTTTGTTGGTTTGTCTATTTGCTTATTTTCCATCAGAAAATGGTCACCTTGTAAACTAAATTTGCCCATAAACCACTTGAATCTATCTTATAGTAACTGTTTCTTTAGGTCATGAAACAGGCTAAGAAATTAAATTGTGGGATGCAGCAGAAAGGTCATTTAACCAGGACTGAAGTACCTGGGCTCTAGTCCAAGTTATGCCAATCACTGGCTGAGATGGTGTCTCAGGTGGGGCATTTAGTCCATGCATCTTCTGGAAGCCTGCCATGGCAGGGCTAGGAGGGCAGCAGGAGGGAGTAAAGAGAGATGGAAAGATGATCTCCAAGGTCCCATCCAGTGAAAACAGTCATGGTTCCAGTTAGCGTACAAAATAATTGAGGAAGTCTGGAAGGCTATATATCAAAACATTACTAGAATCTACCTCAAGAGAATGGGATTAGGGCAGAGGCAGAGAGACAAAAGAAAACAATTAAGGAACCCTTTCAGTGGGGAAAAAATGCAAAGGGAGAGGGGATTATAAGTGAAATATTAAACAGGAAAAGTTCCAGTTAGCATATAAAATAATAAAGTCTGGAAGGCTATATATCAAAACATCACTAGTAGTCAGAGCATAAGCACGAATTAGAAGGAGCAAAGGCACTTGGGGGAGCTGACAAAGTGATTATTTTATTTCCCTGCTTTTTCCCCTGCCCTTCTTGGAAAAGCTCACGGTAGAGCCATTGGAAGCCTGTCAATCCCATCTAACTCCTCTTCATCCTCTGGGGCCCAACCCCCCTTGCCCACTAATGAGGGAAGGGGACATGGGAGGGAATTGCCTGGGAACATGCTCTGATGTCTCCTTTGCAATACACCGTCTGATTTTCTGGCACAATGTGAAGAAAGCTGAGCTTGGATCTTGCCCCACACGGATAGTGCTACTTACCCTGGAGATTTCAGCATCATCAGTGTGGCTTCTTACATCATCCTGGCTTCCCTCTTTCTCACTATCAACTTCAGGGTCTACAAGTTTGTCATCCAAGCTGTACAAAATTCAAAAGGCCATGCAACAGAGCTATCTTCAGAAGTTTTCCATAATTATGAGAGTAACCCCATCAACATGGTCAACATGGTCCCAAAACTCATCATGTGTGTCTTTCTGGTTAAAGATCTGGCTGTGTTCATGTGGCTAATGACCAACATTGGCTTAGCTCCAATGAGATTGCCCTTCTGATCTTTCCCTAGCTGTAAATTTTCAGTATTCCAATGAAAAGTACAAACCCCAGTATGACTACTATGTTATGACCAAGCCAGATGTTGATGGGCCCAGGCAATGCTCTCTGGCATTTCAAAGAAAAAAAAAAAAGAATAAGCACATGGAAATTAAAAATCCAACAGTTACCAAAACACCATTGAAGAGTTATAACCCTGCTCTTGTGCCATGAAGGAATATGTCCAGTGTTCAGCTCCAAACTTTTTTCATCTGCTGTTTTCTCACCTTCTTTCACTTTCCCAAGTACTGGGTTTTAAACCAATGTCTTACAAGAGTTTTGTGTTTATTTTCAATTTAAGGAATCATGATGACAAAAAAATTGATTTGGGGGTGGGAGTGGAGTAATGACTATGGAGTTAACTTTTATATATTCCTCAGACTATTCTTACCCTCCTCTGACCTCATAACCCTGTTTCATAATGTGAGCAGCTACTAGTGTTATTGTCTGTCCTCTCCCGCCTCACTGGTACAAAACTTTCAGTTCTGTTAATAGCTCATAGGTGATACTGATAGTCACTGAATCCTAGAATTGTTCTTATTGTTGTTTAGACACCAAGTCATGTCTGTTTCTTTGTGGCCCCGTGGACTGTAGTCAACCAGGCTCCTCTGTCCATGGGATTTCCTAGGTAAGAATACTGGAGTGGGTGGCTATTTCCTTGTCCAGGGGATCTTCGTGACCCAGGGATCATACCCACATCTCCTGCATAGGCAGGCAGATTCTTTACCACTGAGCCACCAGGGAAGCCTGAATCCTAAAACATCATCTGATAAATGAGATCAGAAGCAGAAAGTTGGCCCACTGAGCTGATCACCACTCCCTTTCTGCTCCTGCTTAGGAAATGAAAAGCCCCACCATTTGGGAAGGTGGTTTCTATTTCATTTCACCTGGACATGAGTTCTGAGCTTGAGTATGAGAAAAGTGCTTCCTACCTTCTTAAATACCTGCCTCAAGCTTAATAGACAAGGCTATGCTTTATTTGTGAGCTGTTGGCTCAGAAATTAAAGCGTCTGCCTGCAATGCGGGAGACCTGGGTTCAATCCCTGGGCTGGGAAGATCCCCTGGAGAAGGAAATGGCAACCCACTCCAGTACTCTTGCCTGGAGAATCCCATGAAGGAAAGAGCCTAGTAGGCTACAGGTGCTTTATTTGAGAAATTAAATGTATATAATTTCTATAAAAATAATATTAGCAGTTGCCTCTGGGTACATGAACACACACACAGTTCAGTTCAGTCACTCGGTCGTGTCTGACTCTTTGCAGCTGCATGGACTACAGCACGCCAGGCCTCCCTGTCCATCACTAACTCCCAGAGCTTGCTCAAACTCATAACCATCGAGTTGGTGATGCCATCCAATCATCTCATCCTCTGTCATCCCCTTCTCCTCCTGCCTTCAATCTGTCCCAGCATCAGAGTCTTTTCCAATGAGTCAGTTCTTCACATCAGGTGACCAAAGTATTGGAGTTTCACCTTCAGCATCAGTCCTTCCAACGAATATTCAGGATTGGTTTCTTCTAGGATTGACTGGTTTGATCTCCTTGCAGTCCAAGGGACTCTCAATAGTCTTCTCCAACTCCATAGTTCAAAAGCATCAATTCTTTGGTGCTCAGCTTTATTTATGGTCCAACTCTCACACAATTCACTGTAAGTTATTTGAGAGGGTATATATGAATAAGTGATTATAGTCACGTGATTCACGATTTGGAAAAGAGCTTGAATATATTGGGGGCAGGAGGAGAAGGGAACGACAGAGGATGAGATGGCTGGATGGCATCACTGACTCGATGGATGTGAGTTTGAGTGAACTCCAGGAGTTGGTGATGGACAGGGAGGCCTGGCATGCTGCAATTCATGGGGTCACAAAGAGTCGGACACGACTGAGCGAATGAACTGAACTGAACTGAACTGAATGATTAATAGAGCAGAATTTTTAGATGCTCTGTCCCTGATAAAGAAAAAATACCTACAAACTGAGATTTATGTTCTACCACATTTTAAAACTACTTAAAAATGATTTAAACACTATCACCATGAACACTATGGAAAGAAGTCTTATATTTGGCCCAATCATTGCCCTCTGGTCATCAAAACTCACTTGCCAGGGTCAGTGGTCTCCATCAGTCTGTATTGTAACTGACTGTTCTCCCCAAACATCAACACAAATATCTGATGTTTTTATGGAATGAAAATGAAATGAAAAGATGCAGAAAAATGGTGGAGTAAAGCTAATAAAATAAGTAACTAGACTCTTGGTCTCTTTGAGTTGATGATACTCTTAGACCTAGTTTGAAACTTCATGTATCTTTAAAGCCCTATGGATGAGACTAAATAAAAAAAGACAAGGTCAGCATTCTGGTCCACACCAATACTAATTCTGAGTCCAAGATATCTTATGTGGTTCATTAAGGGAGATATAATTTAAAGATATGAATCCGACCCAATCAAAAAATGGGCCAAAGAACTAAATAGACATTTCTCCAAAGAAGACATACGGATGGCTAACAAACATATGAAAAGATGCTCAACGTCACTCATTATCAGAGAAATGCAAATCAAGACCACAATGAGGTACCACTTCACACCAGTCAGAATGGCTGCGATCCAAAAGTCTGCAAGCAATAAATGCTGGAGAGGGTATGGAGAAAAGGGAACCCTCTTACACTGTTGGTGGGAATGCAAACTAGTACAGCCACTATGGAGAACAGTGTGGAGATTCCTTAAAAAATTGCAAATAGAACTGCCTTATGACCCAGCAATCCCACTGCTGGGCATACATACCGAGGAAACCAGAACTGAAAGAGACACATGTACCCCAATGTTCATCGCAGCACTGTTTATAATAGCCAGGACATGGAAACAACCTAGATGTCCATCAGCAGATGAATGGATAAGAAAGCTGTGATACATATACACAGTGGAGTATTACTCAGCCATTAAAAAAAATACATTTGAATCAGTTCTAATGAGATGGATGAAACTGGAACCGATTATACAGAGTGAAGTAAGCCAGAAAGAAAAACACCAATACAGTATACTAACACATATATATGGAATTTAGAAAGATGGTAATGAGGACCCTGTATGCAAGACAGCAAAAGAGATACAGATGTGTAGAGCGGACTCATGGACTCTGAGGGAGAAGGAGAGGGAGAGGGAGAGGGAGGGATGATTTGGGAGAATAGCATTGAAATATGTATACTATCATGTAAGAAATGAATTGCCAGTCTATGTTCAATGCAGGATGCAGGATGCTTGGGGCTGGTGTATGGGGATGATCTGGAGGGAAGATGTGAGGTGGGAGGTGGGAGGGGGGTTCATGTTTGGGAGTTCGTGTAAAAAAATAAATAAATACAAAAAAGAAAAAAAAAGAAAAACACCAATACAGTATACTGACACATATATATGGAATTTAGAAAGACGGCAATGATGACCCTGTATGCGAGACAGCAAAAGAGACACAGATGTATAGAATGGACTTTTGGACTCTGAGGGAGAGGGCGAGGGGGGGATGATTTGGAATAATGGCATTGAAAGATGCATACTATCATGTAAGAAATGAAGTGCCAGTCTATGTTTGATGCAGGATACAGGATGCTTGGGGCTGGTGCACGGGGATGATCCAGAGAGATGATATGGGGTGGGAGGTGGGAGGGGGTGTTCAGGATTGGGAGATCGTATACACCGTGGCAGATTCATGTCAATGTATGGCAAAACCAATACAGTATTGTAAAGTAAAATAAAAATAAAATTAAAAAAAAAGATATGAATCCCTAAGCTTATCAAGTCTAGAACGACAATAATTGAATACATGTTCTGATAACACTAAATGGAAAAAAATCTCATGAAGCCCATGTAGCCAAGCACTGTCCTAATCTAACTTTGTTTTCCTTTCAACAGGGTTATAGAACCCACAGAGACAGAAACGAATGGGTTTTGTATAACCCTGGCCTTCTCTTAGAGCCTAATTATTTGTTCTCAGAAACTCAAACCACTTCACTATACCCAAACAGGCCAGAAAGTTTGCAGGTAGAGCTGAGCCAAAGAGTCTGGTTTGGTTATATTAGCCAAAACATGAGTCGACCCATTTGAGATGACTAGACACAAAGGCAAAAGAAAATACAAAATTTTATATATGTGTGTGTGTATGTGTTGCTGTGCGTCACGCTTGTGCGAATGCTCACTGGAGTTGACAGGGAGTCATGACAGAGTATTTTCACTGGATTGTCTTTTCCTTGGCTCATCTTTACTGTTGGAGGTAGAGCAGCAATGTTAGATCCTGACTGCTTTTAATTTGCTTACCTCATTTCTTGACAAGCAGGATGAGAAATTACAGTACTCTTTGTTATTACTGCAGCTGATAAAACCCTTTCAGAGGTGTCCCACTCCCACTCAAAGCATCCTTCTTCTCACCCAAATAGGCTTCCAAGAGTCCATGTAGTATTTGCAGCAAGAGAGAAAGTTATGTTTCATTTATTAAATAAATACTTGAGCTTCAAGTTACATTGAACTATGCTAGGCACTGTGAAAATAAAATAAGCAAATAATAAAAAAGAAAAACATAAGGTTATAAAATCTAAATGTAGGATAAGAAAATATATTTTTTTAATATTTATTTGCTTTTAAAACTTTTACTTTGTATTGGAGTATAGCCGATTAACAGTTGTGGTAGTTTCAGGTGAACAGCGAAGGAACTCGGCTGTTTCTTCATACATATAGGAACATACACATGTATCCATACTTCCCCAAACTCCCCTCCTAATGCTTGCTAATAATGTAACAATTCCTTTAAAAAAAAAAAAAAAGCCCAATACAAATCTCTCTTTCAAATAATAGATGTAGGTATAGGTACAGGTGAGCTTCCCACGTGACCACTAGTGATAAAGAACCCGCCTGCCCATGCAGGAGACGTTAAGAGACGTGGGTTAGATCTCTGGGTTGGAAAGATCCCCTGGAGAAGGGCATGGGCACCCACTCCAGTACTCTTGCCTGGAGAATCCCGTGGACAGAGGAGCCTGGCGGGCTACAGTCCATGGGGCACATAGAGTCAAACACGACTTAAGCGACTTAGCACACATGCATCGGTAGAGATGTAAATGTAGAGATACAGATGAGAGATACAGATAAATAACTCCCTGTTACATAAGGATTTTCTTTCTGCATCCCATTTAGAAGCTTTTGCATACACAGTTCTGGCCCTGGACAAAAAATGAAGTGAATAACCTCCACCTTCATCACCTTCAGGGTTTCCCAACGTTCCTGTAGCTTTCCTGTCCTCTCAGGGTCTGTTTTGCTCATAATTACCCTGGCTTTGAAGGGTCCTCTACTGTACTCCTTCACTGAACACTCCACTGTGGTCCTTTATAAATTCCTTTTCTTCACATCTCCACTGTCCAAAGAGTGCAGCTTTGTGAGGATAGCTTTTCAGATATACCGATTTTGCTAGATTACCAGAAGGCAGAAAGGTGTGGTTGTAAACATCAGTCCTGGATTGAGTTAATTATAACTGTGTGGAATCCTGGCTCAAATACTTATCAGTTCTGTGATCTTGAACAGTTTACTTAGCTTCATGTCCCAATTTTCTTTTAGGTAAGGTTGGATGAATGGGAGTGGTGGCTAATACCATATTTAATCTAATCTATGATGCCGTCTCTTGTCAGTCTCACCATGATTTAACAAGCCCCAAGGCTTGTAAAAGAAAAGAGTATGTTCTAAATTATGCTGGTAAAGACACCATTAATTCTAAAATACATACTAATTTCACTGTGAAAATGTGTGTGGGGGAAAGTGAATCTTAAAATGTTTAAATACAGTAGTATCAACTTCATAAAAGTATGGTAAGTATTAACTAAGATTTAGGCACTTGAATGTTAGCCAGTATTATTCATATGTTACTCCTGCCAGATAATATAGTTCATTTTAACAAGGGTTCTTTAAACACAATATACAAAATCACTCAGGGCTGGGTCTGGGGGTTTAGAGCCAATGGAAACATAACTTATGGGTGGCTTAGATATTTTGATGCCCTCATTCAGATCACACATCTTGGAAGTCATTTTTAGGATTGCTGCTGCTGCTGCTGCTAAGTCACTTCAGTTGTGTCCTACTCTGTGCAACCCCATAGATGGCAGCCCACCAGGCTCCCCCATCCCTGGGATTCTCCAGGTAAGAATACTGGAGTGCATTGCCATTTCCTTCTCCAATGCACAAAAGTGAAAAATGTTGCTCCCACTCAAAAACTAGTGACACAAATCTGCAATCAGAACTTTTATCACAGTTTAGAGAGATTTATCCCTACATTAAATAATCAACTCATTCAAAGACTTTCATAATGAGCTGAAGTTTATAATTGCCTCCCCCAGATCACTTTCCAGGCGACATAGCTTTCCATTACTCTTTACATCTGGAAGTTTAGTCAGTGCACCTATGACTATTTATCCTCAATATTCTAATTTCTGTCTTTTGATGTGTTAAATTGAAAAAGAATGTAGAAGCACCAAACAGGAAAGAATACCTTTTCACTACCTGAAAACATAGTTATCTTTCAGATGAGTGACATTATAGAACAAGAATATTTTAGCAAGCACTCTGAATGACATAAATGTCATATATTTATTTATAAATCTAACTTGGTCACCTTTATGTTAAATTCAACACAGGAAATCTAAAAATGACACTTATCCAGAAGTTGGATATAATATACATAACAAATATGGTATTCATAGAATGTCCTGTAAAGCATCATTCTTTTATAGGTCTTCAGTTTAGTCTGCAGCTTGATAACTTGTTTATGTCAGCATGCCTGTCTGCTAAGTAGTATACTGACAATATTGATGTGATTTTCCAATGATCTGAATACTAGTACAACAGTTGACAATATCTTGCCACAACTGTATAACTTCATAAAAGCTTTCATCTGCATCTTGCCAAAAAATGTAGTGTGTATTTATAACTAGTCAATCATTTTCAGTGAGTCAGTCCTTTTGCATATCTCACACAAACAATATGCTGTGATCTAAGTTGATTATTAAGATAGACTAAAAGCTTTCATAGACATTTGCTCAAAATAAATCAGTCACCTACGTTAGACCCAAGACTTGAAGGATACTGACTAACAACCACCTGCTCAGGCAATTTAGGAACAGCACACACCAAAAGATAGTTATTCCAGTTTGCAACAGGAAGCTAGCATTTCAGTCACCCTACACTCAGTACTTCCTTCTACTGTACTACCCTTTTCATGTACTCATGTGGAGTATTTACTTACATTCCAGGTTCTCCTATGAATCAGTAAGCTTCCTTAAAGACAGAAATTGTACCTTATTTATCTTCATACATTTATTTATTATTATGCCTAGAAGATAGTTAAAATTTGCTGAACTGCATGTCTCCAACCTTTCAAACATCCACTGGATCATAGAAAAAGCAAGAGTTCCAGGAAAACATCTATTTCTCCCTTATTGACTACATCAAAGCCTTTGGCTGTATGGATCACAACAAACTGTGTAAAATTCTTAAAGAGATGGGAATACCAGACCACCTGACCTGCCTCCTGAGAAATCTGTATGCAGGTCAAGAAGCAACAGCTAGACCTGGACATGGAACAATGGACTGGTTCCAAATTGGGAAAGAAGTACATCAAGGCTGTATATTGTCACCCTGCTTATTTAACTTACATGCAGAGTACATCATGTGAAATGCCAAGCTGGATGAAACACAAGCTGGAATCAAGATTGCCAGGACAAATATGAATAACCTCAGATATGCAGATGACACCATACTTATGCAGAAAGTGAAGAGGAACTAAAGAGCCTCTTGATGAAAGTGAAAGATGAGAGTGAAAAAGCTGGCTTAAAATTCAGCATTAAAAATACTAAGACCATGGCATCCGTCCCCTTAGTTCAGTTCAGTTCAGTTCAGTTGCTCAGTCATGTTTGACTCTTTGTGACCCCATGGACTGCAGCACGCCAGGCTTCCATGTCCATCACCAATTCCCAGTTTACTCAAACTCATGTCCATTGAGTCAGTGATACCATCCAGCCATCTCATCCTATGTTGTCCCCTTCTCCTCCTGCCTTCAACCTTTCCCAGGATCTTTTCCAAGGAGTCAGTCCTTCACATCGGGTTGCCAAAGTATTGGAGTTTCAGCTTCAGCATCAATCCTTCCAAGGAATAGTCAGGACTGATTTCCTTTAGGATTGACTGGTTTGATCTCCTTGCAGTCCAAGGGACTCTCATGAGTCTTCTCCAACACTACAGTTCAAAAGCATCAATTCTTTGGCCCTCAGCTTTCTTTATAGTCCAACTCTCACNAAAAAAAAAGATATGAATCCCTAAGCTTATCAAGTCTAGAACGACAATAATTGAATACATGTTCTGATAACACTAAATGGAAAAAAATCTCATGAAGCCCATGTAGCCAAGCACTGTCCTAATCTAACTTTGTTTTCCTTTCAACAGGGTTATAGAACCCACAGAGACAGAAACGAATGGGTTTTGTATAACCCTGGCCTTCTCTTAGAGCCTAATTATTTGTTCTCAGAAACTCAAACCACTTCACTATACCCAAACAGGCCAGAAAGTTTGCAGGTAGAGCTGAGCCAAAGAGTCTGGTTTGGTTATATTAGCCAAAACATGAGTCGACCCATTTGAGATGACTAGACACAAAGGCAAAAGAAAATACAAAATTTTATATATGTGTGTGTGTATGTGTTGCTGTGCGTCACGCTTGTGCGAATGCTCACTGGAGTTGACAGGGAGTCATGACAGAGTATTTTCACTGGATTGTCTTTTCCTTGGCTCATCTTTACTGTTGGAGGTAGAGCAGCAATGTTAGATCCTGACTGCTTTTAATTTGCTTACCTCATTTCTTGACAAGCAGGATGAGAAATTACAGTACTCTTTGTTATTACTGCAGCTGATAAAACCCTTTCAGAGGTGTCCCACTCCCACTCAAAGCATCCTTCTTCTCACCCAAATAGGCTTCCAAGAGTCCATGTAGTATTTGCAGCAAGAGAGAAAGTTATGTTTCATTTATTAAATAAATACTTGAGCTTCAAGTTACATTGAACTATGCTAGGCACTGTGAAAATAAAATAAGCAAATAATAAAAAAGAAAAACATAAGGTTATAAAATCTAAATGTAGGATAAGAAAATATATTTTTTTAATATTTATTTGCTTTTAAAACTTTTACTTTGTATTGGAGTATAGCCGATTAACAGTTGTGGTAGTTTCAGGTGAACGGCGAAGGAACTCGGCTGTTTCTTCATACATATAGGAACATACACATGTATCCATACTTCCCCAAACTCCCCTCCTAATGCTTGCTAATAATGTAACAATTCCTTTAAAAAAAAAAAAAAAGCCCAATACAAATCTCTCTTTCAAATAATAGATGTAGGTATAGGTACAGGTGAGCTTCCCACGTGACCACTAGTGATAAAGAACCCGCCTGCCCATGCAGGAGACGTTAAGAGACGTGGGTTAGATCTCTGGGTTGGAAAGATCCCCTGGAGAAGGGCATGGGCACCCACTCCAGTACTCTTGCCTGGAGAATCCCGTGGACAGAGGAGCCTGGCGGGCTACAGTCCATGGGGCACATAGAGTCAAACACGACTTAAGCGACTTAGCACACATGCATCGGTAGAGATGTAAATGTAGAGATACAGATGAGAGATACAGATAAATAACTCCCTGTTACATAAGGATTTTCTTTCTGCATCCCATTTAGAAGCTTTTGCATACACAGTTCTGGCCCTGGACAAAAAATGAAGTGAATAACCTCCACCTTCATCACCTTCAGGGTTTCCCAACGTTCCTGTAGCTTTCCTGTCCTCTCAGGGTCTGTTTTGCTCATAATTACCCTGGCTTTGAAGGGTCCTCTACTGTACTCCTTCACTGAACACTCCACTGTGGTCCTTTATAAATTCCTTTTCTTCACATCTCCACTGTCCAAAGAGTGCAGCTTTGTGAGGATAGCTTTTCAGATATACCGATTTTGCTAGATTACCAGAAGGCAGAAAGGTGTGGTTGTAAACATCAGTCCTGGATTGAGTTAATTATAACTGTGTGGAATCCTGGCTCAAATACTTATCAGTTCTGTGATCTTGAACAGTTTACTTAGCTTCATGTCCCAATTTTCTTTTAGGTAAGGTTGGATGAATGGGAGTGGTGGCTAATACCATATTTAATCTAATCTATGATGCCGTCTCTTGTCAGTCTCACCATGATTTGACAAGCCCCAAGGCTTGTAAAAGAAAAGAGTATGTTCTAAATTATGCTGGTAAAGACACCATTAATTCTAAAATACATACTAATTTCACTGTGAAAATGTGTGTGGGGGAAAGTGAATCTTAAAATGTTTAAATACAGTAGTATCAACTTCATAAAAGTATGGTAAGTATTAACTAAGATTTAGGCACTTGAATGTTAGCCAGTATTATTCATATGTTACTCCTGCCAGATAATATAGTTCATTTTAACAAGGGTTCTTTAAACACAATATACAAAATCACTCAGGGCTGGGTCTGGGGGTTTAGAGCCAATGGAAACATAACTTATGGGTGGCTTAGATATTTTGATGCCCTCATTCAGATCACACATCTTGGAAGTCATTTTTAGGATTGCTGCTGCTGCTGCTGCTAAGTCACTTCAGTTGTGTCCTACTCTGTGCAACCCCATAGATGGCAGCCCACCAGGCTCCCCCATCCCTGGGATTCTCCAGGTAAGAATACTGGAGTGCATTGCCATTTCCTTCTCCAATGCACAAAAGTGAAAAATGTTGCTCCCACTCAAAAACTAGTGACACAAATCTGCAATCAGAACTTTTA
This sequence comes from Oreotragus oreotragus, assembly GCA_006410675.1. Taxonomy (NCBI): domain Eukaryota; kingdom Metazoa; phylum Chordata; class Mammalia; order Artiodactyla; family Bovidae; genus Oreotragus; species Oreotragus oreotragus. Next base: position 37,624 of record SJYX01023380.1, on the reverse strand, counting down.
TCACAGTTTAGAGAGATTTATCCCTACATTAAATAATCAACTCATTCAAAGACTTTCATAATGAGCTGAAGTTTATAATTGCCTCCCCCAGATCACTTTCCAGGCGACATAGCTTTCCATTACTCTTTACATCTGGAAGTTTAGTCAGTGCACCTATGACTATTTATCCTCAATATTCTAATTTCTGTCTTTTGATGTGTTAAATTGAAAAAGAATGTAGAAGCACCAAACAGGAAAGAATACCTTTTCACTACCTGAAAACATAGTTATCTTTCAGATGAGTGACATTATAGAACAAGAATATTTTAGCAAGCACTCTGAATGACATAAATGTCATATATTTATTTATAAATCTAACTTGGTCACCTTTATGTTAAATTCAACACAGGAAATCTAAAAATGACACTTATCCAGAAGTTGGATATAATATACATAACAAATATGGTATTCATAGAATGTCCTGTAAAGCATCATTCTTTTATAGGTCTTCAGTTTAGTCTGCAGCTTGATAACTTGTTTATGTCAGCATGCCTGTCTGCTAAGTAGTATACTGACAATATTGATGTGATTTTCCAATGATCTGAATACTAGTACAACAGTTGACAATATCTTGCCACAACTGTATAACTTCATAAAAGCTTTCATCTGCATCTTGCCAAAAAATGTAGTGTGTATTTATAACTAGTCAATCATTTTCAGTGAGTCAGTCCTTTTGCATATCTCACACAAACAATATGCTGTGATCTAAGTTGATTATTAAGATAGACTAAAAGCTTTCATAGACATTTGCTCAAAATAAATCAGTCACCTACGTTAGACCCAAGACTTGAAGGATACTGACTAACAACCACCTGCTCAGGCAATTTAGGAACAGCACACACCAAAAGATAGTTATTCCAGTTTGCAACAGGAAGCTAGCATTTCAGTCACCCTACACTCAGTACTTCCTTCTACTGTACTACCCTTTTCATGTACTCATGTGGAGTATTTACTCACATTCCAGGTTCTCCTATGAATCAGTAAGCTTCCTTAAAGACAGAAATTGTACCTTATTTATCTTCATACATTTATTTATTATTATGCCTAGAAGATAGTTAAAATTTGCTGAACTGCATGTCTCCAACCTTTCAAACATCCACTGGATCATAGAAAAAGCAAGAGTTCCAGGAAAACATCTATTTCTCCCTTATTGACTACATCAAAGCCTTTGGCTGTATGGATCACAACAAACTGTGTAAAATTCTTAAAGAGATGGGAATACCAGACCACCTGACCTGCCTCCTGAGAAATCTGTATGCAGGTCAAGAAGCAACAGCTAGACCTGGACATGGAACAATGGACTGGTTCCAAATTGGGAAAGAAGTACATCAAGGCTGTATATTGTCACCCTGCTTATTTAACTTACATGCAGAGTACATCATGTGAAATGCCAAGCTGGATGAAACACAAGCTGGAATCAAGATTGCCAGGACAAATATGAATAACCTCAGATATGCAGATGACACCATACTTATGCAGAAAGTGAAGAGGAACTAAAGAGCCTCTTGATGAAAGTGAAAGATGAGAGTGAAAAAGCTGGCTTAAAATTCAGCATTAAAAATACTAAGACCATGGCATCCGTCCCATTAGTTCAGTTCAGTTCAGTTCAGTTGCTCAGTCATGTTTGACTCTTTGTGACCCCATGGACTGCAGCACGCCAGGCTTCCATGTCCATCACCAATTCCCAGTTTACTCAAACTCATGTCCATTGAGTCAGTGATACCATCCAGCCATCTCATCCTATGTTGTCCCCTTCTCCTCCTGCCTTCAACCTTTCCCAGGATCTTTTCCAAGGAGTCAGTCCTTCACATCGGGTTGCCAAAGTATTGGAGTTTCAGCTTCAGCATCAATCCTTCCAAGGAATAGTCAGGACTGATTTCCTTTAGGATTGACTGGTTTGATCTCCTTGCAGTCCAAGGGACTCTCATGAGTCTTCTCCAACACTACAGTTCAAAAGCATCAATTCTTTGGCCCTCAGCTTTCTTTATAGTCCAACTCTCACATCCATACATGACCTCTGGAAAAACCATAGCCTTGACTAGATGGACCTTCGTTGACAAAGTAATTTCTCTGCTTTTTAATATGCTGTCTAAGTTGGTCATAACTTTCCTTCCAAGGAGTAAGCATCTTTTAATTTCATGGCTGTAGTCACCATCTGCAGTGATTTTGGAGCCCCCCAAAATTAAGTCTATCACTGTTTCCACTGTCTCCCCATCTATTTCCCATGAAGTGATGGGACCGGATGCCATGATCTTCGTTTTCTGAATGTTGAGCCTCAAGCCAACTCTTTACTCTCCTCTTTCACTTTCATCAAGAGGCTCTTTAGTTCTGCTTCACTTTCTGCCATAAGGGTGGTGTTATCTGCATATTTGAGGTTATTGATATTTCTCCCAGCAATCTTGATTCTAGCTTGTGCTTCATCCAACCCAGCATTTCTCATGATGTACTCTGCATATAAGTTAAATAAGCAGGGTGACAATATGCAGCCTTGACATAGTCCTTTCCCGATTTGGAACCTGCCTGTTGTTCCATGTCCAGTTCTAACTGTTGCTTTCTGACCCACATACAGATTTCTCAAGAAGCAGGTCAGGTGGTCTGGTATTCCCATCTCGTTCAGAATTTTCCACAGTTTGTTGTGGTCCACAGTCAAAGGCTTTGGCATAGTCAATAAAGCAGAAATAGATGTATTCTTGGAACCCTCTTGCTTGTTTGATGATCCAGTGGATGTTGGCAATTTGATCTCTGGTTCCTCTGCCTTTTCTAAATCCAGCTTGAACATCTGGAAGTTCATGTTTCACGTATTGTTGAAGCCTGGCTTGGAGAATTTTAAGCATTACTTTACTAGCGTGTGAGATGAGTGCAATTGTGCGGTAGTTTGAGCATTCTTTGGCATTGCCTTTCTTTGGGATTGGAGTGAAAACTGAGTTTTTCCAGTCCTGTGGCCACTGCTGAGTTTCCCAAATGTGCTGAAATATTGCATGCAGCACTTCCACTTCGCATCTCTTCATGGCAAATAGATGGGGAAACAGTGGAAACAGTGGCAGACTTTATTTTCTTGGGCTCCAGAATCACTGCAGATGGTGACTGTAGCCATGAAATTAAAGAATGCTTGCTCCTAGGAAGAAAAGCTATGACCAACCTAGACAGCATATTAAAAAGCAGGGACATTACTTTGCCAACAAAGGTACATCTAGTCAAAGGTATGGTTTTCCCAGTAGTCATGTATGGATGTGAAAGTTGGACTATAAAGAAAGCTGAGCATTGAAGAATTGATGCTTTTGAACTATGGAGTTGGAGAAGACTCTTGAGGATCCCTTGTTTTGCAAGGAGATCCAACCGGCCAATTTTAAAGGAAATCAGTCCTGAATATTCATTGGAAGGACTGATGCTGACACTGAAACTCCAATATTTTGGCCACCTGATGTGAAGAACTGACTCCTTGGAAAAGACCCTGATGCTGGGACAGATTGAAGGCAGGAGGAGAAGGGGACAACAGAGAATGAGATGGCTGGATGGCATCACTGACTTGGACGTGAGTTTGAGCAAGCTTTGGGAGCTGGTGGTGGACAGGGAGGCCTGGCGTGCTGCAGTCCATGGGGTCATAAAGAGCTGGATACGACTGAGTGACTGAACTGAACTCAACCTTCTAAAAATGACTGTACGTGGACCCTTGAACAATGCAGGGGTTAAGGGTGCTAACTCCCCATGTAGTTGAATATCCATATGCAAGTTTTGACTTCTCCAAACCAAACTACTAAAAGTCTATCTTGACCAGAAACCTTATCAACAGCACAGTTGGTTAACATATATTTTATATGGTATATGTATTATATGCTGTTTCTTACAATAAAGTGAGCTAGAGAAAGAAAATGTTAATTAGAAAATGATAAGGAAAATAAAATGCATTTACAGTACTGTACTATACCACATTGATACTGTAAGTTTACTTCATCTGTTTATCAGATGAAACCATTTGTCTGTCAGCACCTACATTAATATTGTCTTATATAATACAAAATACTATAGATATCATACATATCACTAACACTAAACATCAAAAATAAAAACATAATATGCAAGATAAATTCATAGATATTTATAAGTATAACTGAATTCATGAATTGATAATGAGGAAACAACAGTATGACTACTTTATGGTTTTTATTCTTATGGTAGCCCATAATTGATATGACTGTTTTACAAAGTGTATCTTATATGCTAATGGCTGTATCATTATAAATTTTTATGGGATACAGTACTATTGTATAACTATATTCATAATATAGTTTTAGAAACTTATTTAAAATAAAAAACAACAGTTACCTGTGCTAATAGGCTAATTAGGCTAATAGGCTAATAAGCTTCTCCAGAGGCATACAACACAGTGATATAATTATTTGAAACTCATAAAACCGTAAGAAAATAAACACATTTTTAAGTTTATATTAAATACCATTCACCTTATGCTTATGTAAGGATAGACTAGCACCTACATATATTTTATTCATTTGTGAGATAAGTTTTCCTTATTTTAAAAAATATATCTAGGCTACATGGCTTACCTGTGAATTTTTCAAATTGTTGTGAATTTCCAAATTTTTTTCAATATACTTATTGAAAGATATGTGTGTAAGTGGACCAACACAGTTCAAACTTGTGCTGTTCAAGGATCAACTGTACTTCAAAATATATATATACACTCATTAGTCTACACCAAGTTCTTGAAACTAAAATTCTAGAAGGACTCAACACTGAATCAGCCTTTAAGTTTCTCCTAGTAGAGAAGCCTTGGGTAGAGAAGAGAACATGTCATGTAGCTGCTGCTGCAGATAAATCACTTCAGTTGTGTCCTACTCTTTGAAACCATATGGACCATAGCCCACCAGGCTCCTTTGTCCATGGAATACTGGAATGGGTTGCCATGTCTTCCTCCAGGGGATCTTACCAACCCAGGGATCAAATCCACATCTCTTATGTCTCCTGAATAACTAATTCGTCACAAACAGCTTTCATTAACTCAAAGATTTTTGCTTGATATCCAGCTACTGGAGATTGAAAAAGGCCTCTAAAGGAATTATAAATATAAGACATTTTCCAAGATAATGTGGATTTAGGAACACTACTAAGAACACCCCCTAGACCATCAGTCCTCCAAAGAGATAGCTATGCCCTCAAGAAATCATGGAATAGTCTGCTCCCTGCTGGTAAGACTCAAGTCAATCAGCTAAATACCCTAGAAACCGACACTAGAGAAATACCCTAGAAATTGATACTAGGATCGAGGAACTGGAAGGGACCGTAGAGGTCATCTGAGAATTCTAGTCAACACCCTCATTTTACAAATGAGAAATTTTTAGCCCCAAACTAGCTATATGACTTGAACAAGTTCAGAAAACTTATCAGAGACAGAAACATGGAGAAACATTTATAAAAATATTTTCATTGAGTTGAATTTTTAATCCTATTTGACCAGGACACAAATTGATTAAGTTATTTCCTAGACATGTTATGTATGTTAAAAAGAACACACTTTTCTGAGTTTGACATCGCAGAAGAAAATATCATTCCAGGGGCAAATAGTGGGCTCTGTACATAAACCTACTCCAAATCCCAGCGTTCCCGGAGACAGTTCCTCAACTTGCACTGCTTGTGCAGACCCTCCTCTAAAATATATCTCCCCACCTTCAACTGTTACTTACATACAGGCAATATCAAAATCTCTACTGCTAGTCCCAACCTTTGTCTGTCTCTGTCTCTCACAAAACTGAGCCCTGCATTTCCAACTGCTTACTAAAGAGTATAGGGCTTCCCTGGTGGCTCAGAGGTTAAAGCGTCTGCCTCCAATGCAGGAGACCTGGGTTCGATCCCTGGGTTGGGAAGATCCCCTGGAGAAGGAAATGGCAGTCCACTCCAGTATTCTTGCCTGGAGAATCCTGTGGACAGAGAAGCCNGGCTTCCCTGGTGGCTCAGAGGTTAAAGCGTCTGCCTCCAATGCAGGAGACCCGGGTTCGATCCCTGGGTTGGGAAGATCCCCTGGAGAAGGAAATGGCAATCCACTCCAGTATTCTTGCCTGGAGAATCCTGTGGACAGAGAAGCCTAGTAGGTTACAGTCCACGGGGTCGCAAAGAGTCGGACACGACTGAGCGACTTCACCTCACCTCATCACTTATATATGGAACCTAAAAAAATACAACAGACTAGTGAACGTACCAAAAAAGAAACAGACTCACAAATACAGAGAACAGGCTAGTGGGTGCCAGCGGAAGGGGGATGAAGAGAGGGACAGTATAGGTGTAAAGGATTAAAAGGTACTAGCTAAGAAAGAAAGAAAGATAGCGATAAGTCGTGTCTGGCTCTTGCGAACCCATGAACTGTAGCCTGCCAGGTGCCTCTGTCCATGGGATTCTCCAGATAAGAATACTGCAGTGGGTTGCCATTTCCTTCTCCAAAAGGTAAAAGCTATAATGCATAAAATAAGCTACAAGGATATGTTGTATAACACAGGGAATATAGCAAATTCCCTGTTTTATAACATTAATAACTACAAATGAAATATAAAATTAAAAAACTGTACGTCGCTGTATTATACACTTGTAGCTTATATAATATTGTACATCAACTATAATTAATAAAAAATAATAGTATAAGTGATACACAGGTAAAATAAAAGAAAAAGAACACAGGCTTTGCATGCAGACATTCTTGAGACTGAATTGCTGTCTCCCCACTTCTTAGCTCTGTGATGCTTGAGCAAGTTATCTATTTCCTATGCTCATTTATGCCCATCTGAGAAGTGATGTGACATTACTGAACTCTCAGAATTTAGGTTGAAAAAAATGTAATCATGCCTGGCTTATGCTAAGCAATGGATCAAGGATGTTTTTTGTTGTTATATTGTCCCATGATTTGGCAAACCTTGGTAGAGTGAAAATGGCTATATAGAACTTCATAACTTGGTAAGCACCATGGTGGGTGTTACTTCTCAGTGCTTTAATTTGGGCCAGTCACAAACATTTAAATACCCTGTGCATTATCTTTCTACCTGCTGCATCGCTGGCTGTTCATATAGATGGCCTTGGTCTGTACCCAGTGATATCCGCTCTGACTAAGCCTCATTTTACTGCCAGTTTCCTTCTAGATATTCCTAGAATCAACTGCTGTTTCATTTTTACTGCCATTTTCCTAGTTTAGAACGTCATCATTTTTCACTGTTTCCATCATGCCATCCTAATGAGGTGTATCCTTTCTCAAATTTATTACCTGTGTTTGAACCAGACCAAAAAAAAAAAAGAATTTTGAAGCACAATTCAAATGATGTAAGCCACTAGGTAAACGCATTTCACAGCACCAAAGGCTCCCTCAGAAGAGTGATAGTCCCACCACAATTTGGCTTCCTCCCCGCCCCGCCCCACCTGCTCCTTTGTGTCCCTTCAGATAGGCTGTGCTAAGGAGAAAACAGGGTCAGGCAGGTTAAATAATTAAGCTGAGGTTGCTCAGTGACCAGGCCAGTGTTTCATCCCAGGCTGCTCTGCTTTACAGTCCAGATCTGCACGGTGATTCCACAGATCGGGAATCAGCAGGCCACAGCCTGTGGGCCAGGTTCACCCCGCCACCCGCTTTTGCAGGTCCGTTTGATTGGCATGCAGCCACAGCCTTTTCTTTGCATCTTGTCTGTGGCTGCCTTCTTGCGGCAACAGCAGTGTTGAGTAGTTGCATCTGAGACCTTCTGGGCCACAAAGTCTAAAATATTTACTATCTGGCCCTTTACAGAAAATGTTTGCTGGCTAGATCGTACTGGGATTCAAAAAAGTGAAAAAGATAGATTCCAGGATTTTCACACTGAGGAACTCTGTGATCGAGTCTTCTGTCACTTTAATGAAGGTCAATGAAATGTTGCCTTAACAGCTAGAAAAGTCACTGAAGGACTGAAAACTGAATACACTAGGCGATTTTAATTACCTAGGCATCTATTGGGAGAACAGCTTGACAGGATGTAGATTGTCCAATCAGTTATTTTTAAAGGGTTGCTGACAGTGCTTAATGTGGAAGGGGGAGGAAGCTAAAGAGACAGCAGGCCTCCTCCGCCTGCATAAGTCCAAGGAAGAGCAGACAATTGCAAACAAAATGAGATATGTCTCTTGGAAGAGGCAGAGACGTTGAAATAAACGGCAGAATTTGCAACGCTAAGGCAAGGGATTATGAAAAGCAGTTGAAGAAAGACTATGAATTTTAAGAAAGTAAACTGGAGTACAAAATGCCCCAAGCCTGCAATGACTGGATATTTGCATATATACATGCACAATCACCTGGAAGCACTCAGAAAGTTTGCCATTGACCTTGTGCGAGGGAAAGATTGGAATACCCAATCGTTCAGGGAAAAAAAAAAAAGGACCAGCAGTTTGAGTTAAATAGACCAATTTTCAAGAAAAAGAACTCAGCAAGGATAAGAGTTCGCAAACTTCTTGTTCTCTGAGAGGTGTTTTGCCTCTGGAGGACTGGAGGGCAGAGAGGCAAGAAGCACGGGTTTTTGAGACTGTTTACCGAGAGCTGAAATACGCCATGTTCAGATGTGGCGGGAACATGACGGTGATTAAGCCTTAGACTTGGATGTGATTCTCGTTCCAAAGAACTCAGAGTATGGAAAATTGCAAAATGATATTCTAGCGGCCTGAGAAAATAAGTGCTGTCTCCATCTGCTATCATCTAATTGACTTCCAGGGAATAATTTGTGTGCCCCAGGCTTACTGTGCTGACACCCTGGTGAAGTGGTATTCATAAAGAGATGAGCAAGGACTTGTGATGATCTGTGTGTTCTTTCAGACAAAGAAATGGACTACAAGGATCGTTTCCCCCTTGGTTACTCCATTCACAACTCCACTAACCTTTGTCCAGAGCCTGCTGGGTGTCCTGCACTGGAGCTGGGGATGCCAAGATGAAGAAAGACTTGTGCCAGGGAGAAGATGTGGAAACAAATCACTGCCGATCAATTGGATGCATCTGTTTTAACACTTGAGGCAGCCCCAAGCCAGAAGCTGGTTGAGGGGTGAGCAAGTTTGAAGTGGGGAAGCGATAAGAAGAAATTTAGAAGTAAGGCAAAGACACAAGCTGTGTGACTCGATATCATGATCCTCAAAGGAAGTTGTTTGGGGTTGATGGGATGTTTTCATGTCTTTTGAGGAAAACCCAAAGAGACAGTAAGCTGGTGTCAGAATTCTTGCCTTTCATAAAGGATATGCAACAGAAGAAACTATGAGCTCCTGTACACGGCCTGACTTGCCCTTCTGTGAGGGGGCTGTGTATCTGAGTGTGCAAGAGAGGGGCCTCCATCACCCCTCCTGGGGGCTGTCCAGCAGTTTTCTGTTGATTTGAGAAGAAAATTCACGTCCTTGATCCTGAGAGTACTGCAGGCACCAGAAATCAGGCTTCATCGACTTTCTCATCAGTGTTTATCATTTCTCTAATAACAGCCTCCGTTCATCGAGAGCTCACTCTGTGCAGGCCCTCTGCTCAGCCCTCTGCATTGCTCACTTAATCCTCCCAGTAATCCTAGGGGGTAGATATCATTTTACCCAGTTTGCTGCAGATAAGTTGAGTCTTACAGTGGTAAACTAACTTTCCCAAAGTTGCTTGGCTGACTTAAGTACTTGGCCGTGTTCCAGATATAGTGTGTCTTTTACTACATTTTACAATTTGATTGAAGAGTTTTCTGGCTGAGACAATGGCTGGATAACTACTTGTAACCGAAAAAAACTCAGCTTTTTCCTTCCTCTGTAGAGAAAGCCTGCTGCTACTGCTGCTAAGTCGCTTCAGTCATGTCCAACTCTGTGCGACCCCACAGACGGCAGCCCACCAGGCTCTTCCATCCCTGGGATTCTCCAGGCAAGAATACTGGAGTGGATTGCCGTGTCCTTCTCTAGTTCTTCCCTACTAGGTGTTTCTCCCCCTTGAGTTTCCTTTATTCCTCACTCTGGACACTTCTGGTCACAAAATGCGTGGGTTTTTTTCCCTGGGCAATTCTGTGTGATCCCAGGCGGATGTCCTAGAAGTTAACTCAGTCCCACATTGCCTGGAGATGGTGTCAGACCCCACAGGATGACGTTTCAGTCCCACAGCCACCTCCCCCCACCACACACACATGCTTCAGAGGCCAGTCCTAAGTAGCAACTCTCTGGCTATTTAGACCTTATGTCTAATCTGCTTACAGACTGGAAGTTCCCATGGCCTCTTCCTCAGGTCTGGTGATTACTAGAGCATCTTACACAACTCAGGGAAACAGGTCTGCCAGTTTAGGAAAGGGTATGTTAAAGGATACAGATGACCGTATACACATGGTGAAGCCTGAGAGGGTCCTGAGCACAGGCATTTCTGTCCCTGTGGAGCTGAGGTGGATTTCCCTCCTGACATGCCTGTGTTTGCCCACTTAGAGGCTCTCCAACCCCTTACTACTGGGACTTTATGGAGGCGTCCTTGCATAGACCTGATAAATGAACAGCTTCTTTTCTAGCCCCTCTCCCCTCTCTGGAGAATGGGCGGTAGGTTTGAAAATTCCAAGCTTTCATTTGTGGCTTTGTCTCTAGGGGGAGCAGCCCACATCCTGAAGCTGTACAGGACCCACCTAGAGTCACCTCATTAGGAGAAAGGATGCTTCTGGTGCTCGTATTACTTAGAGTTCTATAAGGGTTTGAAGAGTTCTGTGTCAGGGACAGAGTCAGAGGCAACTATTAGCACAGGAGGCACTACCAGAGAGGCTGGTGGGGTTTCTCTCACCTCTGAATTGAATAAGTATATCTTCTTAATCACTGTCTAGTCCATGTGAAGAGTATTCAGAAGCATAAGAATAGGGGATTGCTCTTAGACATAAAGTGTTGAGGGTCTTAGACAATGAAATTAAGCCACTGGGTGGACTTGTTAGGAGTGGCTTAGATAATGAGGATGAGGAATCTAGATGAAAATCAGACCTTGAAATGAGTAAGTTTTCTGGGTTAAATAGTACACCTGAAATTATAATAGGAATACTAACAAAAATTAAATTTATCACTGAATAGCATTTTTTTCAAAGAACTTTCATTGAATATATATTCCTTATTTCTCTGTCAACAACACTGAATTGTTGACAGAAAACCCTGATCCTCTGGGACATGCCATCTAGCGGGCTTTCTTGTTGGATTGCCTTGATGTCTTTTCCAAACTTCAGATTGTAGTTTCTCAGTCAACCATTGGGCAGGATGGTCAAGTTTGATGCTCACTTGTGGCTCAGATGGTAAAGCGTCTGCCTACAATACGGGAGACCCAGGTTTGATCCCTGGGTCGGGAAGTACCCCTGGAGAAGGAAATGGCAACCTACTCCAGTATTCCTGCCTGGAAAATCCCATGGACGGAGGAGCCTGGTAGGCTACAGTCCATGGGGTCACAAAGAGTCAGACAGGACTGAGCAACTTCACTTTACTGATGAGGAAGCGAAGAAGGAAGTTTGTAGAACTGAGAGGTAGCAAAATCCACACCAGAACCCAGTACACTTGACCTCAAACTTTGTGCCCCTTTTAAAAAAAAGTATTGTGATAAAATACATGTAGCACAGAATTGATCATTTTAACCTTTTTTAAAAATGTATAGTTATGCAGGATTAAGTATATTCACCTCCTTGTGCAAACATCACCATCAGTATCCATACCTTATTCTATAGTCCCAAACTGAAACTCTGTATCCAGCAAACCCCATCCCCCTAGCCACACCCCTCCACTGCCCTCCAGCCCCTGGCAACCACCATTCTACTTTTTGAATCTATGAAATTAATCACTCTATGTACCTCATATATCAGGAATCATACAGAGTTGTTCTTTTGTGACTAGATTATTTACCGTAACATCCTCAATGGCCATCCATGTTGTAGCATATGTCAGCATTACCTTACTTTTTCATACTAAATAATATCCCATTGTATGTATATACCACTGTTTGCTTATTCATCCATCTGCTGATGGACACTTGGGTTGTCTGCCTTTTTGGCTGTTATGAATAATGCCATTATGAACATGGGTGTGCAAATATCTGTTCAAGTTCCTGCTTTCAATTCTTTTGAATATACACCCAGAAATGGAATTTCTGGACCATATGGTAATGCCATTTTTAATTTTCTGAGAAACTGCTGTGCTGTTTTTCATAGTGGATGCACCATTGTTACCTCCCTGTGCTTTTTTGACTACATCAGAGTCGCCTTGGAATGATGAATAAGAGGAGGAAATAGCACTGATACTGTAGCAATGCCATATGCAGCTGATCTGATATTTGCTTGTGTATCAGTTTAACCCACATTTTTGTCATCTGGTTTGGGATGTTTACAAATAACATGCTTCCTTTGCTCCTCAAAGCATGTTGAATGAAGGAGCATGCTTTAACTTCTCAGTACACTTTAAATATGATTAAATGTCAGTGCTTCTGAGGTGTCAAAACAAATGACATAATGTCAGCATTTAGAAGCTCAACTATTCGCAAACTTTTGTTTTCTGCCAGGCACTCCATGGCACATTTAACCGGGGTACAGTAGGATTGTGTATCCAATCTGCACCAGACTCAAAAAGCTTCCAGCACAACTTGGCACTTGTTTGTCATTGCTTTATGGGTTTTGCTTGTTTCTGCCACACAAGGAAAGGTTCCCTGGGAGTGGAGTTGAAAACCTGTGGATAGATACTAGTTGTTTAGTCTTGAGGTGAATGTCTGTGTGACTGTGTACCATATATGTGGGTGATGCTATTTGGAGATTGTTTCCCCCATTTGGTGAACACACATGGAAATGACCCACAAGGAGTCAGACCCTTGAATAATCCCTTCTCCTGGAGTGAAGGCAGGACCTGTGACTTGCCAACTGAATATGGCCAAGGTGATCAGTGTCATTCCCTTGCTTAGGTGGCATTATGTCCATATAAGACTGCCTCTTAGTGGACTAGAGGAGAGACTTCCGCAGACCTTAGTGGATGAGAAGGAAATAGCAGCGCACTCCAGTATTCTTGTCTGGAGAATTCCATGGACAGAAGAGCCTGGTGGGCTACAGTCCACGGGGTCACAAAGAGTCAGACGTGACTGAGTGACTAACGCCAGTGGACTAGAGGAGAGACTTCTGCAGACCATGAGGCTGCCATGCTGTAACAGTGCAGCCTGGCAAGGAAGGGGCAGCCTCAGGAGATGAGCGTAGACCTTGGTCAGCTGCCAGGAAGAGGGCAGGAACAGACCACAGTCCATCCCGCAACACCAACAAACTGGACTCTGCCAACAGCCATACAGGCTTAGAAGAGATCGCCAGGCTCCGGAGAGAAACCCAGTTTGGCCGACACCTTGATGTAGAGTCCTGAGACCCTGAGCAAAATGTCCAGTTTCCTGACCCTTGGGAACGGAGACATGAAAAATATGTTTTTCTCTGCTGCCGTATTTGTGGTAAGGTGTCACACAGGAAGAAAAAATGAACACAACCAGGCACACTCTTGGCATTCTCTTTCCTTTCTCTGCTTGTCCCTTTTATGTTTACGTCAATTCTCTACCTATTTCCTTCTTCTGTGGATTCTGCCTGATGGTACCATCAATTAAGCTGCTCTGGTTTGCCCCACGAAAAGGAAGGCACGCGACCCAGAGTAATCCAGTCTGATGTTTCTTCCTGAATGTGAGTCTTGAAAGAATGACAGGAGGTTGGAGGTATTTAAAGCTGAGTCATCCAGCAGCTAGACCTTGAAATGCTACCAACTTTCCTGGACATTCTCTGTTTCCTGTTTTGCCAGTCTTGCTTCTTCAGCTTTCTCTGGGAGCTCGGCTAGATTCTTTAAAGCAAGTTCTTTTCTGCTTAAAATGAGTCTAATTATCTTCATTGGAACCAAAGAATTCATGCAGTTCTGTCATAACCTATGCAGACTTTGTTTTTTTTTTTTTCTCTCTGGGTTGTATTATGGCCTTCATTCTAAAATACTCGTCCTGAGCTCAGCTTGGTGCTCTGTGATGACCCAGGGGGGTGGGACGAGAAGGAAGCTTGCTGAAGAGGGAAGGAATATGCGTATGCATATAGCTGATTCGCGTTGTTGTTCAGTAGACGCTAACACAACATCATAAGGTAATTATGTGTGCATCCCCAGTCTCTCGGTCATGTCCAACTCTCTGTGACCCTACGGTCTATAGACCGCCAGGCTTCTCTGTCCATGGTATTTTCCAGGCAAGAATACCGGAGTAGGTTGCCATTTCCTCTTCCAGGGGATCTTCCCGACCCAGAAATCGAACCGTCTCTCCAATTATGTGTGTCTGTGTGTGCATGTGTGTTAGTTGCTCAGTCGTGTCCAACTCTTTGCAATCCCATAGACTGCAGCCTGTGAGGCTCCTCTGTACATAGAATTCTCCGGGCAATAACACTGGAGTGGGTTGCCATTCCCATCTGCAGGGGATCTCCCCAACCCAGGGATTGAACCTGGGTGTCCTGCATTGCAGGCAGATTCTTCACTGTCTCAGCCACTAGGGAAGCTCATCACCTATTATCCTGCAATACAAGTGTTTTTGTTTTTGTTTTTAATTAAAACACCTTTCCATCACTAATTGCCCCAGGTAACATCCCCAAAGCACTCAGGGGTTAAGGAAAATTCTTAATGACATTTAAATGATAGGACTTTGCCATCAGAAGACTAGAAGAGATACAGGAAGCTTGTAGAGTTGCTTTCTTAACTTGAAGCAGGATTATACGTTTTAGTTGGGTCTCATAAAGAAGATGCTTAGACAGGGTAAATCACCAAGATGTACATATATTTTATGCAGAGGTTAAAAACACAACATTAAAAAAAAAAAAAAAAGAGTACAGAATGGCTCGCCACAGTGGATTTTTTAGTTTCCTAGAGAGAAGGGAAACAGCAGTTGGTGGTGCAGTTTGTCTTATCTTCAAAGTTGGGCGTGTAAAGATGTATTTCCTGGACTGATGTATCAAAGACAAAGGAGGAATCGTAAAGGAAATGAGAGCTCCAGAATTAAAAAAAAAAAAAGGCATTCAAAAGTGGAGAGAATTGCAGTTTACCATTAGAATTGTGATTTTTTTGACTCACTTCTCTGATACACAATTTCCCCCTCCTTCATCATAAAAACCTACTTTAAAAGTGTTATTATGTTTCTCCTCTCTTTGTATAGAGTCATGATATGTGAAGGTCAGGTTATATTCTTTACAAATAAAGATATAAAAAAGTTAAAATAAAATCATCCATGTTTTTATCACAAGTCCTTGACACCATGCCAAATATGGTAAAGCATTTTTTTTTTTTTTCTTAGTTTAATTTACTGAATTACAACTGAGGTATTTTTTCACGGAATTCTTAAAATGACCATTAAAAACTATCGCGACAGATTCTTTGCCTGTGTTTTGACATTTAAAAAAATATAAATAGCATTCAGTACTGCTATAGTTGGGAGCACATTCAAAATGAAGTTTATGTCTGTGAGAATGGATGAATCACAGTGAGGAGTGAGATGTAGGAAAAACATAAAAAAGAACATTGACAGCTGAGGAGTAGTTTTTATGAAACTTTGCTGGGTTTAACCTTGCTCTGGAGCTGGTTTTAGCTGCATTATAAAGCACTGTGTTGCCCATTTTCCTATTACAGGAACATAGTTGAGGTTTTGTTTCAGGATTGCAAAAAGAGATGAGTTGATGTTTTTATAATATTTCCTTTGAAACATAAAACTGATCATGGTCCTTTACAAGATTTCTTTCTCTTCCACACACATTCCAGGGTCGATCAAAATGAAATCAATCTTAGAGCTTGGGAAATGTCAAGATTTTAAATGGTCAGTTCTAGACTTTATGGCTTGGCACCATCTCCCCTGGGAATTGGCTCCATAGAGTAAATCCAGACAATGTCCATTTTAACCGGACAATGGTCTTTCATGCACAGAAGTTGTTGTTCTCCTGTCCTTTGTCCTTATTTAGCCCCACAATCATGACCCTTGGAATAAAAGCTTGGTGAAGGATCAAGTCAATGGCTTTTTTTTCTCCCCAGGGGACTCTGAAACCACTCCCCAAAGAAGACCTTTTAATTTTTATAGTGATTTCCCTGAGGGATATTCCTACCCAAACTCAGTCTCTCAGGAATTGACATATCATTTTATATTGCACCAAAATGGAAGGAATACTAGTTGACCTAAAGGCTAAGCTGTCTTTCTAGAATCACCATCTGGACAACTGCTAATCTGAACCCAACATCTTAAGTCAAGTGAGCTTGTGACTGGAACCATTACTGACTGTTCTTGGTTGGAAGCACTGAACCTTGATGATAGCCAGCATTTTCCAAATCAAGGTGAGGTCTTCCTGAAGGATATCGCTTCAGTCCTAAGGGCAATCCCATCTGAAGTAAATAGGAAGTAAATCTCAACTCCCCTTGTCCTTTTATAGTACCGTCTCATGAGCCTCAAACATTTCAGTTCACTGTGTGAAGGGTTTAAGGTAGAGAGTAAGTCAGTGGTGTTTGGGATGCATTTATGATTTCTGCAGGGGCTGTGTTGATCTCTTTTTTGAGACTCCTGGTGAAATAGTCTATTTTAAAAATTAATTTCCTCTTTTGTTTATACCTCCTTTACTGCTTTGTTGGAGATGAAGCCATTTTGGGAGAGATTCTGGCATTGCTTCTATGAAACAGGAGAACTTTATTTACTTAGATTTTTATTTCTTTTTGGAAGACTATGCATTGACATGATAGAACATCCACATTTTCATTTTGGGCATGGGAAAGATGGAGAACAGGTTTGGCGTGAGCATGTGGGTGCATGTAGGTACATGTGGGTGTATGTCAAACTCTGCCCTAGGGAAAGTGCTGGCAAGGTTTAAAATCCTCAGGAACTTGAGTAATTAGTCTTCTTTTGCCTGTGCAAATCACAGGACCTGAGCATGTCTCACCCATTGTACCATTTGGAAACCATTACTTTTTGCCCCGAGGGATTGATATCGCAAGAGAAGCGGTTTCTTGCCAGCCTATTCTGCAAGTTTCATCTGGTTCGTTTCACTGCCTGCCCACCCATCTTTCCTTCCGCCCATGTCGTTTCCTTGGGTTAAAGGTGCTGGCAGTTTCTTCTGCTTTGTGCTCATCTTTTTCTTCCTATTACAAAAACCCATCTTCTCTTGCCAGAAGGAAGAGGGGTGTAGCGTGTACATCCACATGTAGCTGGTTTTGCTGCTCTGCAGAGGTGCAAACAATGCTGAGGTCTTCAGACATAGGAATATCAAGAAATACCGGAGTGAGGATGACGCAGCATCCCGAAGGACAGGATCGCAGAGATTTTATCTTTACTCCAATACCCGCACATGGTTAGAAAGCACATTGTAGGGAAAATAAAAGGAAAAGCGATGAAAGAGGAAAGCTTCCAGCCCATCATGTCCCACAGGGAAACATCTTAAAACTCACACTGCCTATCTGAACAAGTGTGTGTGGCAGCTCTTCAGTGAAGGTTTGAAAGCCCAGGACAGAATGACATATTCTGGTATGTTAGGCACATTCACACAGTGACATAGAGCACTTACTGGATATTTCACAAACTAAAGCTTTGAAGCACTTAGAGGCAATGCATGTATTAATATATGCAAACTAATGGCAATTATCAATGACCCTGAGGTGTTTCACAGGTTGATAAAGTGGCCCTTGATGCCACAGAAGGTGACCACTGCTGGTATAGGTTCTGACAATTACTAGGATTATATCCTGATGTGAGTTTTATCTACTTAACAGTCTGAGCCGTTGCTCTTTTGCCAACAGTTTCGCTTGCACATATTAAGTAAACAAGCGTGTTTATCACCCCTGGGATCAGTGAGTGCTAATAAAGTCACTGCCACTTGCATTTTAGATTTGTTTTGATGACAGACACATCCTAAATTAACTAGGAATGGTTTGCTTACTTCAGAGCTCAGCAGGAAAGGTAAAGATGTGAGCAAATGAGTTCAAAGAATGGTGCACATATCTTTGTCATCAACATACTCTGTCTTAGATTTGGTTCCTAAGGACTGTGTGTATGCCTACATACACACTGCTATTTCCTTTTGTAGGAGTTTTGATGTCACTTTCGATAACAATTCATCTTGAAGGTTATTTCAGACTGTAGTGAGGAAAACCAACCAACCAGCCAACTGATACATGGAATCTGCTCCTACAGTGTATATAGTATTTTTATGTGTGATTTTATTTAAAAACAGCACTGTGCATGGAGGCATTTTGAATTATTTTGTGTTGTTCATTGAGGTCCTCTTTTCAAATAGTACTCCCCTATTCAATTAGTACCCTGAGTGGGCTGAAACGTGATAAGCCTTTCTCTATAGACAGTCAATGAACATATGGATTAAAAATAGAGTTAATCCACCTCTCGACTTTCACCCCTTCACATTAACATTCTGTCTCTCATTCTGTGTTTTCCTTTCTGCTCCTCACTGATCAACTAGAAAAAAAAAAATGTATTCACTGACCATCCCCCTCTTTGCTTCTTACTTATTTTAAAATATTATTTCTTCCTGAATTAGTAGAATATATTGGCTAGTTGACAAAAATTTTCCCAACCATTTTCCTTAAGACGTGTGGCGTTTAAGCATTGAGCGCCCTCTTGTCACATGACCTTTTCTGCCACACCGGCTCTCGGCAGGCGCCCACCCTGGACACCAGTGCAGAAAGCCCTGCCTGAAAGCCAGGTCTGCTGACACTGAATTCTTCTGTTTCTGCCTCCCCCTTGTCTTCTCCTGAGTTCTCTGAATGTTTCCTTCCTTTTACCAATCCCATTGATGTAGGTGTTCTGCAAAGAAAATTAATAGATACTGTTTAGAACTAAAACCAGTTTTATATATATATATATATATATATATAATGAATCATATATATTACCTACAAATGTTACATAATATTTGTTAGTATATAAATGTATGAAATTTATAATTATGTGTATAAATACATAGTATATATTTCCATTTCTGTCTTTTGGAAAGGATGAGATTCAGGGTAGTTTACTGTCTCTCTCGGTCTCCGTCTCAGTTTTAAGACAATGCCTTGAGTTTAACAGTTCCAGCAGACTGGAGTCTCCTATGTGTCTAGGCTAAGTTTTCTAAGTATTTGGCATATATTCTCTCCTTTAATCCTTACCACAGCCTACTTGTTACTTATCTCCATTTTATACCTGATGATGTTTTATGTGTTATCCCACTGAAAAATACTTTCTTCAAGGTCATCTGAAAGCCAAGATGAACTGAAAGTGTTTGGCATAACTCAAAAATGAAAAGGAGAGAAGGTTCTGCTGCTGCTGCTAAGTCACTTCAGTTGTGTCTGACTCTGTGTGACCCCATAGACGGCAGCCCACCAGGCTCCCCCATCCCTGGGATTCTCCAGGCAAGAATACTGGAGTGGGTTGCCATTTCCTTCTCCAGTGCATGAAAGAGAAAAGTGAAAGTGAAGTCGCTCAGTCTGTCCGACTGTTAGCGACCCCATGGACTGCAGCCCACCAGGCTACTCTGTCCATTGGATTTTCCAGGCAAGAGTACTGGGGTGGGGTGCCATTGCCTTCCCCAGAGAAGGTTCAGATAGTGAAATTTCTCTAACTAGGAATGGTGGCTTTAAAAAAGTTATTTAAAAAACAGATAATTTAGATTTTTGCTATATCAGCATGAATGTCTTTTTTTTTTTTTTTTCCTAACAAAGAGGAAAAAAGTAATAAGAATTAATATGTGGGGAGAAAACGTAACTCTAAATATACCCAATTTCTAATACTCTAAGTCATACATTTAAATATTCTTAAATTTTTCAGCTTTCCATTGTTTTTAAGGTACCTTTCTTAGCTGATGATAGTTTAAAATTTCATATTCTCTTCTTGCTTCAAAAAATGAAATGAGAAAACTTAAGTCTCCTTATAAACTAGTTCTTGTCTTTTTCCTCAAAGTAATCAGATTCTCTGTGGCTCTGGCATTAAAATGTAACAAAATGGTCATTGGTTCATGAGCATTAGATTCTATAACACAATTCTCTCTATCTGGATGTATTGCTATTTGTTTGAAGACACATTCCACCATTATCAGAGTCCTTGCTCGCAGTGAGGGATGCTGCTGCTGCTGCTAAGTCGCTTCAGTCGTGTCCGACTCTGTGCGACCCCATAGACAGCAGCCCACTAGGCTCCCTCATGCCTGGGATTCTCCAGGCAAGAACACTGGAGTGGGTTGCCATTTCCTTCTCCAGTGCATGAAAGTGAAAAGTGAAAGTGAAGTCGCTCAGTCANAAGTCGCTTCAGTCGTGTCCGACTCTGTGCGACCCCATAGACAGCAGCCCACTAGGCTCCCTCATGCCTGGGATTCTCCAGGCAAGAACACTGGAGTGGGTTGCCATTTCCTTCTCCAGTGCATGAAAGTGAAAAGTGAAAGTGAAGTCGCTCAGTCATATCCGACTTTTAGCGACCCCGTGGTTTGCAGCCTACCAGGCTCCTCCATCCATGGGATTTTCCAGGCAAGAGTACTGGAGTGGGGTGCCATTGCCTTCTCCGAGTGAGGGATGAGCTGGAGTGAATTTGGGAATATAGCCAACTGTTTTCTCTGCTGCATTGCTCAGAAAGTTATTCAGGAACATGCCCACTCTGGCAAATCTACCAAGCAGAAGGTTTGATGTCTTGACATTTTGGACTATCTAACCAGCTCGAAAAGTCAACAGAGAGGTACTTCTAAACTTGCTTAGGAATTATTTGAATAAATAGCATTGTAGGACAGGAAAGGCATTTTGTTTTACTTTTTATTCAAAACATAATCCAAAGTCAACTGAAGTTTACGGTGTCGATTGTGTTCATTATTTTATTCAGATTCTTTTCCCTTTTTTTAAAGCAATGCCTTGCTTTGTACCCAATGTGTCTGTATGTGCCTCTTGTGTTTTCTTTGGCAGAAAGATGGAACCTTCTAGCCAAAGCTGAAAACTAACCAAGGTTAAGTCGTAGGCACTCCTTGCCTCAAAAGGGTGAAAACCACAGTTTCCGGCTCTCAGTCTGAACTGAAAGGCTACACTTGGGACATATCTGCTGAGTAAATAACTAGGGTAAAAAAGTCTTGATCTCAGCAGCGGACTGTGAAGTGAGCCACCTGTTAACATCCTAACGCGTGTGGTTACAAAGTCATGGTGATGTTTCATTTCTTTCTCAGAATAACCCAAGGTTGTGCTGCCTCATAAGTTAGCCACTCGTCACATACGGTGCTTTAATTAAAAGTGAATAAAATGTAAGATTAGATTTTCAGTGGCAATAACCACATTTTCAATGGTGCGTGGTTGCATGGCGTCTAATTTAGATCCGTGAGACTTGAGAGGTTTTCTGTCGCTCCCACCTGAAAAGAATCCTTTCCTGATAGATGAGAAGCTGCGGCTCGTGGAGCTGCTGGCAGCCACGCTGGGGTCGTGGGGAAAGCCAGCCTCGCTTGGCTAATAGCAGCTTATTCCTGCCTCTAACGACCAGCGTGCGGGGCGACTCACTGTGTCAGCTTCACTTTCCCGGTCTCCGTTTTTCAAATCAGAAACATCAGTTTCTGCACAGGGGAAAACAGTGTGGTTAGTCAGATATTTCCAAGACTATATTCTGGTGAGTGTTAAACGTGTTTGATTTAGTTTTGTTTATACACAAATTGGCATTGTTTTCTACTCTTTTCAGACTTAAATCTCTCTCTCTCTCTCTTTTTTTTTTTTGGTGTTTCCTTCTCTCTTTTCTCATCCTTCATACCACAAAAATAGCAGTCATTTTTGAGGTAGAACTGCATGTAAGTGGCAGTAGAGGGTAAAAAAGAAGAAAAAAGAAAAAAAAAAAACACCCAAAATTCTTCAGTGGAAGAGTAAAATGCTGAAGTGTATGATTTTGTACCATGGCAAAGTAAGTGATTACCAGATATGGGATAAAGAATGGTTTTATTTGAATTTTCAAGGCCTCAAATTAATTTCCTAGTTTGAAAAAATAAAAAAAGCAAGGAGGCAAGTAGCAAATATAAAATTTAAAAGCTTGAAAGCAGGAATAGAAGTCATTGGGTTATCCGTTTGTTAGAGTAGCAGTCCTATATAAATGGATATGGATTAAGAGAAACTGGATGTTGCCACTGCAAGTGAAATAGGTAAAATGTAGACCTCATCAAATTACTTCCAAAAATAGAAAATTTCATTAACAACAAGCTGAATATATGTCCCTATTTATCGGTTTTATTTTATATAGTTACTTAGAGGAAATTTTCAGGATGTAACTATTCCTATCTTTGTCTACAGGTGGAAATTTAAATATAAATCCATAGCATTGTTTCTGTGTTTTTGTTTTTTTCCTCTGTTGTTCAGAGGATTAATCGTTACTAAAATTATGGCCTTCCTCAACGTTCCTTCTTTGCTTTTCACCTCCAATAGCTTTCTTTGTTTTAAGATAGCTAACTTCTTTCCAGGAAAGAAATCTACTATTTATACTTTGATTCCTTGTTTGTGGACTACAAGAATGAGCATCGAATAAAATAACAATGACAGTATCATTTAAAAACACAGGTCCATTATCTTCTATTATGCATCCTAATTTTTAAGTAGAATTGTAATAAATTAATCATTGGCTAGAGTATCATTCTCAGATTAGGAAATTCTGTGAGTAAAAAGGAAGTTATTTGGTTAAATCATGTGTTTTTCATTCTTTCACTATTTATAGCTGATGTTAAGAATTTGTAATTTTTATCATAGAAAGTTTTTAAAGAAATCAAATAGTTGTGTTTAGTTATTGAGTTTGATTCCTATATCCCAAGCTCTCATTGGCTGCAATGAACTGTAGTAGATTCCTTTTTGAAAAACCTCTCATCTTCCTTGGAACCAGTATCTATGAGTATGTTAAATTAATTTCTAAGTACTGTCTTTAAACTCTCTTCCCTCACATTCCCTAGATACTCGTAAGCAAGCAGGACAGGAGTCATCTACTAAGATATCTCTAGGCTAGAGCCCCTCTCCTCAAAGTAGGAATAAAGATGATGACTTTGCACACCCAATTGGGCAAGTATGGGGAATCCGTTCATTAATGTATTAATTCAAACAACATTTATCAAGATGTCATAGTGAATCTGTTATCAACATGAAAATTTTAGGACACTTCACTGTGTCTACTGCCAGGAGAAAGGGAGGATATATTAGCAGTGTCATATTTCATCTATTTGACACCCTGAGTAGATCATTTTTACTATCCATTCTTCTACAAGATAAGATTGTTTTCTGTAGTAACCAATGATAACCATTGTTTTCTTGATTTTTTTTTAAACTGAGGTTCAGTTTACATACTATAAAATCTACCATGTTAAGCCATATAATTCTTTTTTTTTAATAATCACAAGTTTATGTAGCTGTCACTACTGTCAGATTGCAGAACATTTCATCAACCCCCCTAAATAAACCTCACACCAAGTAGTAGACATTCCCCGTGCCTTTCCCCTTGCCTTCCAACAATCTACTCTATGTCTCTATGGATTTGCTATTCTGAATATTTCATATAAATTCAATTCAATGTTATATGGCCTTTCATGTCTGGCTTCTTTCACTTAGCATAATGTTTTCAAAGATTCAGGCATGTTGTAGCAAATATTGGTATTTTATTCCTTTTTATGAGTGTATAATATGCCACCTCATGTGAAGAGTTGACTCACTGGAGAAGACTCTGATGCTGGGAGGGATTGGGGGCAGGCGGAGAAGGGGACGACCGAGGATGAGATGACTGCATGGCATCACTGACTTGATGGATGTGAGTCTGAGTGAACTCCAGGATTTGGTGATGGACAGGGAGGTCTGGCGTGTTGCGATTCATGGGGTCGCAAAGAGTCGGACGCGACTNCACCCAAAATTCTTCAGTGGAAGAGTAAAATGCTGAAGTGTATGATTTTGTACCATGGCAAAGTAAGTGATTACCAGATATGGGATAAAGAATGGTTTTATTTGAATTTTCAAGGCCTCAAATTAATTTCCTAGTTTGAAAAAATAAAAAAAGCAAGGAGGCAAGTAGCAAATATAAAATTTAAAAGCTTGAAAGCAGGAATAGAAGTCATTGGGTTATCCGTTTGTTAGAGTAGCAGTCCTATATAAATGGATATGGATTAAGAGAAACTGGATGTTGCCACTGCAAGTGAAATAGGTAAAATGTAGACCTCATCAAATTACTTCCAAAAATAGAAAATTTCATTAACAACAAGCTGACTATATGTCCCTATTTATCGGTTTTATTTTATATAGTTACTTAGAGGAAATTTTCAGGATGTAACTATTCCTATCTTTGTCTACAGGTGGAAATTTAAATATAAATCCATAGCATTGTTTCTGTGTTTTTGTTTTTTTCCTCTGTTGTTCAGAGGATTAATCGTTACTAAAATTATGGCCTTCCTCAACGTTCCTTCTTTGCTTTTCACCTCCAATAGCTTTCTTTGTTTTAAGATAGCTAACTTCTTTCCAGGAAAGAAATCTACTATTTATACTTTGATTCCTTGTTTGTGGACTACAAGAATGAGCATCGAATAAAATAACAATGACAGTATCATTTAAAAACACAGGTCCATTATCTTCTATTATGCATCCTAATTTTTAAGTAGAATTGTAATAAATTAATCATTGGCTAGAGTATCATTCTCAGATTAGGAAATTCTGTGAGTAAAAAGGAAATTATTTGGTTAAATCATGTATTTTTCATTCTTTCACTATTTATAGCTGATGTTAAGAATTTGTAATTTTTATCATAGAAAGTTTTTAAAGAAATCAAATAGTTGTGTTTAGTTATTGAGTTTGATTCCTATATACCAAGCTCTCATTGGCTGCAATGAACTGTAGTAGATTCCTTTTTGAAAAACCTCTCATCTTCCTTGGAACCAGTATCTATGAGTATGTTAAATTAATTTCTAAGTACTGTCTTTAAACTCTCTTCCCTCACATTCCCTAGATACTCGTAAGCAAGCAGGACAGGAGTCATCTACTAAGATATCTCTAGGCTAGAGCCCCTCTCCTCAAAGTAGGAATAAAGATGATGACTTTGCACACCCAATTGGGCAAGTATGGGGAATCCGTTCATTAATGTATTAATTCAAACAACATTTATCAAGATGTCATAGTGAATCTGTTATCAACATGAAAATTTTAGGACACTTCACTGTGTCTACTGCCAGGAGAAAGGGAGGATATATTAGCAGTGTCATATTTCATCTATTTGACACCCTGAGTAGGTCATTTTTACTGTCCATTCTTCTACAAGATAAGATTGTTTTCTGTAGTAACCAATGATAACCATTGTTTTCTTGATTTTTTTTTAAACTGAGGTTCAGTTTACATACTATAAAATCTACCATGTTAAGCCATATAATTCTTTTTTTTTAATAATCACAAGTTTATGTAGCTGTCACTACTGTCAGATTGCAGAACATTTCATCAACCCCCCTAAATAAACCTCACACCAAGTAGTAGACATTCCCTGTGCCTTTCCCCTTGCCTTCCAACAATCTACTCTATGTCTCTATGGATTTGCTATTCTGAATATTTCATATAAATTCAATTCAATGTTATATGGCCTTTCATGTCTGGCTTCTTTCACTTAGCATAATGTTTTCAAAGATTCAGGCATGTTGTAGCAAATATTGGTATTTTATTCCTTTTTATGAGTGTATAATATGCCACCTCATGTGAAGAGTTGACTCACTGGAGAAGACTCTGATGCTGGGAGGGATTGGGGGCAGGCGGAGAAGGGGACGACCGAGGATGAGATGACTGCATGGCATCACTGACTTGATGGATG
This sequence comes from Oreotragus oreotragus, assembly GCA_006410675.1. Lineage (NCBI taxonomy): Eukaryota > Metazoa > Chordata > Mammalia > Artiodactyla > Bovidae > Oreotragus > Oreotragus oreotragus. The sequence continues at coordinate 11,817 of SJYX01023380.1, read as the reverse complement.
TGAGTCTGAGTGAACTCCAGGATTTGGTGATGGACAGGGAGGTCTGGCGTGTTGCGATTCATGGGGTCGCAAAGAGTCGGACGCGACTGAGCGGCTGAACTGAACTGAATATTCCATTACGTGGATATACCATTTTCTTTATTGATTCATCAGCTGATGGGCTTTGGATTATTTCTAATACTTGGGATATTAAGAATAGTTCTGCTATGAATATCTGTGTGTACAAGCTTTTGGATAAACATATGTTTTCCGTTCTTTTGAGTATATACCTAGGAGTAGATTTGTTGGGTCATGTGGTAACTCTGTTTAATTTTTTGAGGAAACGTCAAACTCTTTTGCATTAGTAACTGCACCGTTTTACATTTCTACCGACACTGTGTAAGAATTTGGGTTTGCCCACATCCCTGTCAACACTCGTGTTTTATTTTTGTTTTTTAAACAACAGAACGTTATTCTCACAGTTCTTGAGGTGGAAGTCCAAGATTCAGTTCCTGGCAAGGTGGGTTTATTCTGTGGACTCTTGTCTTCCAGGTTGCTGCGTGCTCATGTGACCTCTTTGTGTACATGGAGAGAATCTCTTCTTCTTAAATATATATAAATACACTTTTAAAAATAAGGAATAATTGATGTAAAATGCTCTGTTCATTTCAGGTGTACAACATAATTATTTGATATTTGTACGTATTGCAAAATGATCACCATAATGATCCAGTTAACATTCATCACTATATCTAATTACAGTTTTTCAATTTTTTTTCTTCTGATGAGAACTTTTAAGATTTACTCTTGGCAACTTTCAAATATGCAATACAATAACACAATATTATTAACTATAATCACCGTGCTATACATTTCATCTCCAAGACTTACTTATTTTATAGCTGGAAGTTTGTTCCTTTTGATCCCTTTCACCCATTTCACTCACTTGCCATTCCTTGTCTCGATCAGCCACTGATATGTTCTTTGTTATCTATGAGCTCTTTTGAAGATCCCATGTATAAGTAAAATTTATACAGTACTTATTTTTCTCTATCTGATTCATTTTACTGAGCATAATGCCCTCAGGCTCTCTCCATACTGTCAAAAAGGAGAATGTTTTATTCATTTTTGACTGAATGATAGTCCATTCCATACCACATTTTCTTTATCTATTCATCCATTGATGGACATTCAGGTTGTTTTCTGTGTCTTGGCTATCGTATATAATGCTGCAGTGATCATGGGGGTGGGTGCCTTAATTTGAATGAGTGTTTTCATTGTCTTCAAATTAATATTCAGAAGTGGAATGGCTGGGTCGCATTTTAATTTTTTTGAGGAACCTCCATACTGTTTTCCGTAGTGGCTATAAGCAATTAACATTCCCACCAGCAGTGCAGAATGGTTGCCTTTTCTCCATGCTCTCACCGACTCTCTGCTTGTCTTTTGATAATACCCGTTACAACAGGTGAGAGGTGATATCTCACTGTGGTTTTGACTTGCATTTCCCTGGTGATTTAGTGACTTGAGGATACTCTCCTTTCCTTGTTTCCATCTGTGTATCCTTTTTTGGATCTATTTAGATCCTCTGTGGGTTTTTTAAGTGGGTTGTTAGGCTTTTTGTTATTATGTTGTAGGAGTTCTTGCAGTGTTTGTGGAGCCTCTGTACGTTTTTAACTGGGCTGTCTGGCCTTTTGCTGTGGAGCTGAATGGGTTCTTGATGTATTTTGGATATTAATGCCTTATCGTATATGATTTCCAAATGTTCTATGGGTAGTTTTCACTGCTGTGCAGATGCTTTTTAGTTTGCTGTAGTTCCATTTGTTTTGCTTTTGATATCTCATCCACACATTTGTCACCGAGACTGGTATCCTAGAGCTCACCATCTATGTTTTCTTCTAGGAGTTTTATGGTTTCAGGTCTTACATTCAAGTCATTAATCCATTTTAAGTTGATGTTTGTGAATGTTGTAAGATATGGTCCAGGTGTGTTTCTTTTGCATGTGGCTATCCCGTTTTCTTACGTTTATTGAAGAGACTGTCCTTTCACTGTTGTATGTTCTTGGCATCTTTGTTGGAAATTAATTTACCTTTATGGATGGTTTACTTCTGAGCTGTCTGTTTCGTTGATCTCTGTGTCTGTTTTGATTGATTTGATATCATACTGTTTTAATTATTATAGTTTTATATGTTTTTAAAATTATTATAGTTATCCTAATAGGCGTGAAGTAGTAGATGTGCTCAATGGTTCAGAAATGATGACTTTTAAAAAATAAATTTAAAAATATTAAAATTCACTAAAATATTTTATATGTGAATCAAAAATGTCATACTTTCCAAAGTATTAAACCTCACAGTTTGTACTAGTTCACTCTCTTAAATATTGAACATGAGTGAAAACCCCAAGAATTCAAATAGAATGACATAATGAACTAACTCAAATCTATTTGTCTTGGCAATCACATGTCATTATTGCTTATTATGACTCCTTTGCTTAAAAGTAGAAAAGTGCAGATGCTTTATAGTTTGCTGTAGTTCCATTTGTTTTGCTTTTGATATCTCATCCACACATTTGTCACCGAGACTGGTATCCTAGAGCTCACCATCTATGTTTTCTTCTAGGAGTTTTATGGTTTCATGTCTTACATTCAAGTCATTAATCCATTTTAAGTTGATGTTTGTGAATGTTGTAAGATATGGTCCAGGTGTGTTTCTTTTGCATGTGGCTATCCCGTTTTCTTACGTTTATTGAAGAGACTGTCCTTTCACTGTTGTACATTCTTGGCATCTTTGTTGGAAATTAATTTACCTTTATGGATGGTTTACTTCTGAGCTGTCTGTTTCGTTGATCTCTGTGTCTGTTTTGATTGATTTGATATCATACTGTTTTAATTATTATAGTTTTATATGTTTTTAAAATTATTATAGTTATCCTAATAGGCGTGAAGTAGTAGATGTGCTCAATGGTTCAGAAATGATGACTTTTAAAAAATAAATTTAAAAATATTAAAATTCACTAAAATATTTTATATGTGAATCAAAAATGTCATACTTTCCAAAGTATTAAACCTCACAGTTTGTACTAGTTCACTCTCTTAAATATTGAACATGAGTGAAAACCCCAAGAATTCAAATAGAATGACATAATGAAGTAACTCAGATCTATTTGTCTTGGCAATCGCATGTCATTATTGTTTATTATGACTCCTTTGCCTAAAAGTAGAAATATGTAGTACTACAAAGACAAAAACCACCTGAAATGAACTTGAATGATTACAAAGAATTATGGACTTACTTTCAAAACAAATGCAGGTGGCTGAGTTCACATATGTCTTGGGCTGACTATATAGTTGGGACTTCTATGAATTATTTTTGGTAGATAAAAGGCTAAGTTTATTTTTCTTAAGTTTCTAGGTTGAAGCTTAATTAGTACAGTTTTTTTTTTCTTTTTTTAGAACTTAGATCACTAAAATATATTTTAGGGAAGAGAAATATTGTACTACTGACATTATTTGGAACTGTAGCACATGTTGATAGTAAAAAGCAGGCCAAATTTTGTTTGATTTCATTATTAGCTGCACCTAGGACAGGTCACCCCAGTATATTAGTTTTGAATCTTTTTTGGTTCCCAAATGGAATGTTTAATTATTTTGCATGAGAAACATCTTAGCAATGAAGAAAACTTTTCCAATTTGGTTTCAACCAAAAATGATAACCTGTTCTTTCACTGGAGTGCAGTAGAAGAAAGAGGTGATTATTGTAGGGGACATAGATGCTAGAGAGAAGATCCTAAGCTTACAAAGGTTACCTCTAGGTCAACCAAAGCTATCCCCTGAATAATAAGAAAAACACTGTGCAAAACATTGTAGGAAGCTTCCTTGGTGGCTCAGATGGTAAAGAATCTGCCTGTAATGCAGGAGACCCAGGTTTGATCCCTGGGTCAGGAAGATCCCCTAGAGAAGGAAATGGTAACCCTCTCCTATATTCTTGCCAGGAAAATTCCATGGACAGAAGAGGCCCGGCAGGCTACAGTCCATGGGGTCATAGAGTCAGACACAATTGAGGGATTAACACATACACATATAGCAAATGACCTCCAAACTTAATGCTTAAAACAATAAGCATGTTGGCCACCTGATGCAAAGAACTGACTCGTTTGAAAAGACCCTGATGCTGGGAAAGATTGAAGGTGGGAGAAGGGGACAACAGTGGATGAGATGGTTGGATGGCATCACCGACTCAATGGAGATGAGTTTGACTAAACTCCGGGAGTTGGTGACAAACAGGGAAGCCAGGTGTGCTGCGATTCATGGGGTCGCGAAGAATCGGACACGACTGAGCAATTGAACTGAACTGAATACATATCCTTTAGCATTTTCCCTGGAGAGGTCTTTTCTTCTCATCACACAATCAAGTGACAACTTTATGGAGTATGAGAGATTATATTTTAATTCTCGGAGGTAGGATTAAGCTGCCTTCCTCGTATACTATAGCTGTCCCCTAAAGAAATTCTAGTCATGATGGCTAATGGCCTCATATTACATGTAGGAATTATATATTTTTCTTTTGAAAGTAATTATTCTAAGACAATGTTAGCTTTGGTTTTGAATGGTAATGATGCATTTGAACCCTAGGATCATTTGAATTAAATCCTATTTTCTTCTGTTAATTTAAATTCATACAATCTTTTCAGCTGTATTTAAACTGCACAGCATTTGAAGAATAGTTATCCAATATGCAGGGAGGAGCCTTGATCCTCTATAACTGCTCACTTATAAGTAAACTGAGGGCTTCCCTGGTGGCTCAGCTGGTAAAGAATCTCCCTGAAATGTGGGAGACCTGGGTTCAATCCCTGGGTTGGAAAGATCCTCTGGAGAAGGGAGTGGCTACCCACTCCAGTCCATGGGATCACAAAGAGTCGGACACTACTGAGCGACTTTCACTTTCACTATTCTATAGGCCGGGTTATGCTTTTTTCAACTATTTTTGTTTACTGTCTCTTTGGGGAAAAAAAGCCTAATTTTAGAGAGATGATTACAAAATAAAATTGCCATTATTAACATAAATGATTTTTTATCATTTTTATGCTTCTTTCTTTTCAGTTTAGGATTGGAGAGCTTGAGAAAATTAGAGACTACCTATCCTTCTGTTGTAGTATAATTCTCAAATTAGTTTTTCTCTCCTACTGTGTCTTAACAAAAGCAAAAAGAAATCATCAGTCAAAACTATGCATATATGTTTTCAGCAGGAAAAAAAATTGATTAGATGAACTGTCTTACTAACCTAAATGATTTATTTTGACAAGTTTTTAAAAAGCTGAAACCTGTATTTAATATATGTACAAAGAAGAGTGGAAATATATAAAGAGTAACCTCTTAGTCCTTAGAAATATACCGCTTACTTGTCTTGTTTTATGTGGAGACTTCTTTTAGCTCCTAACTAATTTGTTTTAATTTTGTAGTCCTTAGAAATATCAGCCCTATAGCGTAACTATGGGCAAGCTTCCACCAACAGATTAGATTTGTTTTTCCTCCTCGCTCCTACACACCTCAGTAAGATATACACAGATTTGCGTGACATGCTCCCATAACACATGACAATTCCTGAAAATTTGTGTTCAACGTTTTTACTTGTATAAAAAAATCAATTTCTGTTTTAAATGAACTGAATGAAGAATAGGCTTCTTAAATGAACCCTCGCGTGGTTTTTCTTATATAGTTGTGAGTTGATAACAAATGTAGATTTCATATATCAGCTGAGTTTAATCATTCCAGATGGCTTGTATTCGGCATGAATCTCCAAGGCAGGCTTTGCCGAGTGTCAAACCCGCGCTTCACTGTTACTGGTTACTATGGTTGCTTCTGCTTTTTGTAACTTGAATTTATGAAAACTGCCTCCCTTTGTCCAAAAGCCAGATTGGGCTTGGTGAGACTCAAGTCCTAGACCTACAAAGCGTTTGGCCTTTCTGTCTCTGCCCCTCATGGTTGTTTTTGTCTCATTTCCATTTGTACCTGAATAATGTGGGTTTCCCAGGAGGATGGAGTTCATAGAATTAGATTCTGTTGTGTGATGTATTCTGCTCCCAACCCCATGCTCTTTGGCCAGTTTCTGTTTAACTCCTACTTTTCTATGAATATTTAAGTGGATAAGTAAAATAAATTATGCAATATTTGTATTCTATATTAGTTTAATTTATTGAAGTATAGTTGGTTTATAATGTGTTTCAGGTGTACAGCAAAGTGATTCAGGTATACATATAAGCAGTCTTTTTCAGATTCTTTAAACGTGCAGGTTATACTGAGTAGAGTTTTTATATATAGTAGTGTGTGTATTGGCACCCCACTCCAGTACTCTTGCCTGGAAAATCCCACGGGCGGAGGAGCCTGGTGGGCTACAGTCCATGGGGTTGCTAAGAGTCAGACATGACTGAGCGACTTCTCTTTCACCTTCCACTTTCATGCACTAGAGAAGGAAATGGCAACCCACTCCAGTGTTCTTGCCTGGAGAGTCCCAGGGATGGGGGAGCCTGATGGGCTGCCGTCTATGGGGTCACACAGAGTCGGACACGACTGAAGCAACTTAGCAGCAGCAGCAGTGTGTGTATGTCACAGATTTTGTATTTTAAATAACCCTTCTAAAATTCAACATAAGTATATTAAGTCAATAACTGTGAATACCATTTTCTGTTTTTTTCAATAGCACAGTGAAAGTAAATCTCAAAATAGTTTCCCTAAACCAATGGCATGAACATTATATACAATTAAATCAACTTTTAAAGTCCATCTTGATATATATATATATCAAGAGGGAGAAAAAGTTTTCAACAAGAGGAAAATAACTAGTGTTTGACTAAGGAGACACACCTGGGTCCCACAGTCAGCGTGGTTCCTTTAGCAATCTGCCATGTGCTCCTACAGTGCTCTCCACATAAACCAAATAGAGGAGATGTGAGTGAATTAAAGTCCTCCCCCTCCTAACCACAGAGAAGCTAATCAAGCAACCCCTCATGGAAATTTCCATGGGGGTGGCTGTCTTCTCACTCCCAGGAGAGAGTAATTTCTGGAGTTCTCTATCTTGGTGTCTCCCTGCTAGCATGAAAAGTAGGGGATAAAAAGCAGAACTATCATAAACATTCAGAGCTAATTATCTTCAGCAATAAACAAGGTTTTAGCCGACCAGAAAACAAAAGAGAAAATAAATTGCATAAGGAGCAGGAATGAATTGGAAAGCATGTACTGGAACCCCTGGGTGCTGTTGCCTTCCGTCCGTTTAATGCTTTATCTCTGTTGCATCGGAGAAGGAGGTAAATTGGCTGTTGGGAAGAAAGAAGCTAATTGGACTAAATCACCTCCTGAGGTATTCCTGGTGGGTTCGAAGGTGAGGGACTCTGGATGAAGCAGAGAAAGATATCTGAAACCATAGGCATCGAATTGATTCCCAGGGAAGTGGAACAGATCCTGATACAAGAGAAGGAACAAACCAGAGAGCCGATGGCAAAGCCCCAAAACGCCAACCAGGACAGTCCACAACCAAGAGCAACCATCCTCCACACTCCAGCCCTTAGCATCTGCCACAGATGGGAGCAGACAGCACACTGTAGTGTCCAGAGGGAGCTGAAGAAACCTCAGCTCAGGTGAGAAGGGACCGGTCCACACTGTGATCATTCAAGTAGAAGTTCTAGGCCAGCCTGGCCAAGTTTATCATGAGTGAGATAGTGATTGATTATGCACATACTAAGAAAACAAAAGTTAGGAAATAAGAAATAAATCTGAAGAAACAAGAACACATGTTTCAGAGAAAAATGGGTATAAGTGAATGATACTAAAACACATTTTACTTAAGTTACTATTAAGACATTTCAAGCACAGAGATGGAATTTGGGGATTCAGAGAAGAAGAAATGAGTACATTACAAACTGAAGAACAGAAACAAATAGCTTAATGATATAACAGGAGGAAGCTGTAGTAAAGGGTGAGGACAGGCATCCATGTTATTTAAGTATAGAAGAAAATTAAACAATTACGATACTAAGAAAAACATCTACCTCTGTTTCATTGACTACGCTATAAGTCTTGGTGTGGATCATAACAAACTGTGGAAAGCTCTTAAAAAAGATGGGAATACCAGACCATCTTACCTATCTCCTGAGAAACCTGTATGCAGGTCAGGAAGCAACAGTTAGGACCTTTTATATGGAACAAGTGACTGATTCAAAACTGAGAAGGGAGTATGACAGAGCTGTTTATTGTCACCCTGTTTATTTAACTTATATGCAGAGCACATCATGTGAAATGCCAGCTGGATGAGTAATCAGCTGGAATCAGGATTGTGGGGAGAAATATCAACAACCTCAGAAATGCACATGATACCTCTTTAATGACAGAAAGCAAAGAGGAACTAAAGAACCTCTTGATAAGGGTGCAAGAGGAGAGTGAAAAAGCTGGTTTAAAACTCAATATTAAAAAAACAAAACTAAGATCATGGCATCCAGTTCCATCATTTCGTGGTAAATAGAAGGGGAAAGGTGGAAGCAGTGACAGATTTCTTCTCCTTCGCCCTAAAATCACTGCAGATGGTGACTGCATCCATGAAATTAGAAGAGGATTGCTTCTTGGCAGGAAAGCTATGACAAACTTAGACAGCATATTAATAAGCAAAGGCATCACTTTGCCAACAAAGGTCTGTACAATCAAGGCTACAGTCTTTCCAGTAGTCATGTATGGATGTGAGACTTGGACCACAAAGAAGGCAGAATGCTGAAGAATTGATGCTTTTGAACTATGGTGCTGGAGAAGACTCGAGAGTCTCTTGGACTGCAAGGAGATCAAACCAGTCCACCCTAAAGGAAATCAACCTTGAATATTCATTGGAAGGACTGATGCTGTAGCTGGAGCTCCAATACTTTGGCCACCTGATGTGAACTGCTGACTCATTGGAAAAGACCCTGATGCTGGGAAAGACTGAAGGTAGAAGGAGAAGAGGGAGACAGAGGATGAGATGTTGAATGGCATCGCTGATTCAATGGACATGAACTTGGGCAAACTCTGGGAGATGGTAAGCGACAGATGGCCTGGGGTGCTGCCGTCCATGGGGTGGCAAAGAGTCAGACATGACTTGGCAAATGAACAACAGCAACAAACAAAAGAATTATGGAAAGTAAATACAGTAATTTTTTACTGAGATAGTGACAGATAACATTAGTTTCAAATTTAAAACAAGATTTTGTATTTGTGTGTGTTGTAAAATGATTACCACTATAACTTTTGTTAACAGCTATCACTATAAGTAGTTGTAAATTATTTTATTGTGAATTCTTATAATGTATAAAATGATTATCAAAACCAAATGTTGGGATATAGAAGGTTGATGAAAAGTGCAAATTGCTCAGCTCTTATATTAGAAATTGAATGAGAAGCCTGTGTAGAATAGAATGACTAAAAACTAGCTTTAAAACTGTCAAATCCCAAGAGATGAAACATACATATATTATATATATTTTAAAGACAATCCATATAGAACTTTAAAGACAAAAGAAGTTTTGAAAATAGAACATGAGAGGTTGATTTATTACATCAGTGAATATACATGAAAGAATACCCATTAATGTGATGTAACATATGAAAGTGAAGTGAAAGTTACTCAGTTGCCTCTGACTCTTTACAACCCCATAGACTATACAGTCCATGGAATTCTCCAGGCCAAAATACTGGAGTGGGTAGCTGCTCCCTTCTCCAGGGGATCTTCCCAACCCAGGCATCAAACCCAGGTCTCCTACACTGAAGGTGGATTCCTTACCAGCTGAACCACAAGGGAAGCCCAATGTAACATATTGGGAGATTATAAAATAAAATAAGCAATTAACTGTGAGAAATGCAAAGAAAATTTAACAGAAATCCAGTAATGGAAAGAAAAGTTAATTCATTATGTCAGACATTAAAATATTATGTAGACTAAAATAAAACAAGAACTACAGTATAAAACATCCTGAAAATATATTTATAGGGAGGTACCTTGATAGCTGGCTGGATGAAGGAAGAGACGATCCATATCTCTAGAGAACAGATTTTATTCTTTTGCCTATGGTTCATGTGAATTTCCCTGGTCACTCAGTGGTAAAGAATTCACTTTCCAGTGCAGGAGACGTGGGTTCAACCCGTGGTTCAGGGAGATCCCCTGAAGAAGGAAATGGCAACCTACTCCAGTCTTCTTGCCTGAAAGATCCTGTGGATAGAGGAGGATCCTGGTGGGCTGCAGCCTGTGGGGTCACAAAAGTAGCTGGACACAACTTAGTTGACTAATCAACAAGAAAGGGTCATATATAGAAATGGAGATAATATTAGACCTCAAAACTTTGACATAGTCCCCAAAGTAAAATAGTATCACAAGCATAAAATCCAACCACCTTAAAAGTGAAGGTGTTAGTTGCTCAGCTGAGTCTGACTCTTTGTGAACCCCATGGATTGTAGCCTGCCAGGCTCCTCTATCCATGGAATTGTCCAGGCAAGAATACTCGAGTTGGTTGCCATTCTCTTCTCCAAACCACTTTAAATATCATACCTCAAAAAGCCCTTCAAAAAATTCTTGAGTTAGAGAAGACATCAAAAGAAAATTTATAGAATAGGTAAAAAAACAAGCATCTGATGGAATTCAACATCATTTTGTTACTAAAGTGAAGAAGTGACGTGAAGGTCTCTCAGTTGTGTCTGACTCTTTGCAACCCCGTGAACTATAGAGTCCATGGACTTCTCCAGGCCAGAATACTGAAGTGGGTAGCCTTTCCCTTTTCCAGCGGGTCTTCCCGATCCAGGAATCAAACCAGGGTCTCCTGCATTGCAGGCGAATTCTTTGCCAACTGAACTTTGAGGGAAGCCCTTTGTTACTAAAATATACCTGAAAAAGATACATTTGAGAATATTCACAGCATTTTTTTTTTAAAGTAATCAATGAGAGAGGAACTAATTCTACCAGATATTAAAATATGTTATAAAGTTACAAAAATCAAATAACTCTGTAGTGGAAAAGAGTGATGGGAAGAAGCCATAAATACATCCGCATGTTTGTCACATTTAACCATGACAATAGTATAATTTTTAAATCACTGAAAAAAGATTATTTAGTAAGTAATGGGAAACAACTGGTTAACCATTGCAGAAAAAGATAAAACTGGATCCTTATCTTACTTTTTACCTCAAAATAAATTCCAGATGGAATAGACTTTAAACATAAAAAAAAAGGCGAGCCTATACTTTTTTAAAAAGTATTGCTAAATGTATATATAAACTTGGCAGAGAGATGTTTTCTAAAAGGGTATAACATACAGAATTTATAAAGAAAAGCTCAATAAACTTCACTACATAAAACATGTAAGAAAACAAAAAACTTGGGAGAGAAAATAGTTTGAGAAGGACCAAAATGCAAATGACTGATCAGAGAAAAATATTCATACAAGTTAGATCCAGACTCATTAAAAATTTTTTTTAAAATATCTCATAGAAAAAATAACCCACAATAGAAAAATCAACAAAGGTATAAACAGTAAATTTATAAATAATGGAAAATAAGTTGCTATTTAACATAAAAATAGTTGTTCAACCTCATTCAGAAGGAAACCAAAATACATAAAAATACGAATTACCAAAAAGATCTGATTTTTATGTCTGTGCCTATATAATTGGCAAATAATTGAACTTGAACATCCCTGGAGTCAACATATTGATAAGGAACTCTCAGTTGTGAACATATGAAATATGGTAGCCTATCTTTGGAGTTTGAAGAAATATTATCAATTTAAACATGGCCTATTCCAGGTCACCACAATATGGTGAATATTGCAATTTTTTTT